>CASHTC010000342.1:0-37500 GCA_949357725.1 Hyperoplus immaculatus
GACGGTGAGTGAGATTTAGTGAAAGGATTTAATGAAAATGTTTATTGATTAACGTGGAGGTCTAGGAAAAAGTTTTGAAATAACAACTCTTCCCAATTTTCTCTTGTATCTAAATGTTCTTTGTTCTTTACAGATCTAACCTCTTCAGTCCCATCAACCTCCACTCCAACACCAACCTCTTCAGTCCCATCAACCTCCACTCCAACACCAACCTCTTCAGTCCCATCAACCTCCACTCTAACACCATCAGACAGTGTGATCACTCCGTCTGGGAAAACACCAACTACAGGTAAATACATGAAAGCGTCAGTTAAGCCGAATATACAGTATACTTGCTTTTCAAGGTGGAGTCAGCGATTCTAGAGAATGCTTGTTGTCAAATGACTTTCAGTCAAACTTTATACTTATTCAAGTGTGCAAACTGAGACAAATTTGTTTAGTAGTAAATAAAAGGCAGTTAAAGTTTCACACTGTCCAAAATAAACTATTATGAAATCTGGGTTTGGTCACTATCACTATCATGTCAATTTAAGCTGGTTTTGTATGTTGTTATTGACAGTAACTTATTCAATGTGAGAAGCAAATCATTTAGATGTTAGTTTTTTTTGTTAGCAGTTTTTTAACAGACAGTAACTGTTGATTATTTTATTTCTCTTCTTTTCTCTGCAGACAGACAGACAGACAGACAGACAGACAGACAGACAGACAGACAGACAGACAGACAGACAGACAGACAGACAGACAGACAGACAGACAGACAGATAGATAGATAGATAGATAGATAGATAGATAGATAGATAGATAGATAGATAGATAGATAGATAGATAGATAGATTCCTTTCATAGTTGTTTAAGTTCTGTAACCAAGATACCAATGCCTGTGTCAAACTTGCTTCTATTCAAACAGCTCCAGATGTGTGGCTGTTTGTGCGTCTGATTGTGGGCGGAATGATTGTCCTGATGTCACTGGCTTTGGTGGTTTACTGTGAAAAGAAGAAGAAGTCTTCTGCAGCCGAGGGTGAGTCAACAAGAAACACAATATCACACCTAGCAAACCAGAGCACTTTGACTTCCCATTTCTCATGGTTATTTGTGTTTCTTGTGCATGTAAACTAACTGTAACTGTTGAGACATACACACCATTCAAAGTCTGTCTACTTGAAGTGTGTTCTGGGGATCTACACACTGTGTTTGAAAGATGAAAGCGTCAGTTAAGCCGAATATATATTTGCTTTTGCGTTTTTCTATCTGTCTGTCTGTCTGTCTGTCTGTCTGTCTGTCTGTCTGTCTGTCTGTCTATCACACAGATGTTGTCAGTCGCACATACAAGTAGTTAAAAGTGGAGTCAGCGATTCTGGAGAATGATTGTTGTCAAAATCACTTTCAGTCAAAACAGCCTAGGCTCTGTAAACAGGTATGTAAACAAAAGAGGGTCCACCATCTTTAGCAACAGCAATTCCAGACTCTTCCTTTAACTACTTGCATGTGTGTGCATGGTGTCATCCGCGTGACAGACAGACAGACAGACAGACAGACAGACAGACAGACAGACAGACAGACAGACAGACAGACAGACAGACAGACAGACGGATAGATTGATTCCTATCATAGTTGTTTAATTTCTGTAACCAAGAGGCCAATGCCTGTGTCCAACTTGCTTCTATAGTGAACAAGAAACACAATATCACACAAACAGCAAACCAGAGCACTTTGACTTCCCATTTCTCACGGTCATTTGTGTTATCTTGAGCACGTAAACTTACTGTAACTGTTGAGACATACAGACCATTCAAAGTCTGTCTACTTGAAGTGTGTTCTGGGGGTGAACAGAAGTGAATGAACAATCAGTCAGTCGAGACACAACACATTAAAACATTACAACAAGGGTACAGTATTGAACTGTTAGCTCATGCTTAGTTAAACACTAACCTTTTCTTAGTTAACTAATGCTTTTTCAACAGAAACATATATGTATGTGTGTAAATTAAGATTTGTTTGTGAGAATACCCAACAGGTGCTCACACACACACACACACACACACACACACACACACACACACACACACACACACACACACTTGGGGTCTGCGTGAAGAGTAATTTGTGATCTGTCATTGAAAAAAACTCTTTTTTTGTTTGTCAGAACCTGCGATGGAAATGGAGACGGTGTACGTCACAGGGGTGAGGATCACTGAGCATCTGCTGCTACGTTATGAAGCGTCCATTTTAAACGTTGTTTTTCCCCTGGGAAGCACTTTGAATTGCCTTGTGTCTGAATTGTGCTATATACATAAACATGCCTTGCCTAGTGTGTGTGAAACCAGCTGATATTAAACCAGATTGAACCTCCTCTCTTGCTGTAGCCCGACCCGGTGTACGATGACATCAGAGAAGACAGAGACAGCAGACGACTTTCAGAGGAAATCTCTCCCACTCACTCACACGACAACTCACCTGCTCTGAGTTAAAGGAGCTCCGAGGGACTTTCAGTTTGTGTTCATTCTTGCACCCCCTTTTGGACAAAAGCGGTAGTGTTTTTACTACGCCAGCTGTAGTTTCTGGGTGAGCGTACCCATGACAAAGGCATTTTGAAAAATATATAAAAATAGCATTCTTTGTTTGCACTGATGGTCTCGTTTGCTGTCACATGTAATTTATGATCATCAGAGGAAAAATTAGACTGTTTCAGAAATTTTTAAAAGTTCCTCGTAACACCTTTAAATATTTTTTCATACTCATTGTTGCATATTTATTTTATATGCAAATATTGATAGCCATTCCTATGTGTATTAATTATTATTATTATATTTCCATTATTATTTCAGGGTTCATTGTTCTGTTGTCTTTGTGGATATCTAAACTATTTCTGCCTTTCTTATGCTTCTTGCTGCCACGCCTCCTGTATACTCAAATGTTACTTAACTTAGTTTTTTTTATGTAGGCTATACAAAATGCTTTATTTTTTCCAAAGTTATTCTCCGATTAACAATTTATAAATCAAAATGTATGAGTTCATCGCCAGGAAGAATTATGATCCACCCTTTCAATTGACAACTTAACGAACAAGAAAAGAAATAAAAATAAAAAGAGTGAAATAAGGACATAAACAAAAAATATATAAAAAAAATGAATGTAAAATATGTTTATATGTATATAATTAATAAATATGGATAATATAAAGAATAAAAAGAAAATCGCCACAAAAAAATGTATGGATTTTTTTTTTGACTTAACTTAGCTGCTGCCATATTTACTCTTTCACCAACAGGTTTGTAGAAATACTCGTGTAAATATCCTGAAACAGTTTGTATGATCTGATTTTATTCATGTAAGAAGTTTTATGACCGCTGTAACAAATCCACACATGAGCTGTTGCTTTGGGTAAGAGCTACTGATACTTTTTATTACATTTTTATATACATAACATTTTGTAAAAGTGTTGTTTGAGAGATGCTGTGAGCTAAGAATGCCATTGCCAACACCAGTCTTAGTAAATGTAATGACTACGAAATCCATTTGTATTAATTATTTTGTTTTAGTCAGTCTTGGGACAACTGAGGTGAATTGATGCTTGTCTGTAAAAAGAAAGAATATATTTTTGTATATAACTGTTATATTTAAGGTACAGTGTGTAATAAAGTGTATTTGTATTTGTTGTTATCTAAAGTTGAAAAGTTTGAGATTGCAATGTTCTCTTGCTAACCCCTCCCTTTGTGGAGAATTTACAGAAGCTACGGTGGCCTTCAAGGACAAGAAGCTATAGTTACTAAAGATGGCATCATCCACCACTGCCTCAAGTCTTTCCACAATATCAAGTGATGAGGTGAAGATGTATTTAGTTATTTATTCTATAGTACTTCTTCTTCTTGGTTTTCCAGCAGCAACTCCCCAGGACGCCCACTGTATATAAAAACGCATAAGGCCGTTAAGTTTGTCCGTTCTGTGCTACTGTAGAAACATGGCGATGAAACATGGCGGCCTCAGCGCCCCGCTCCTATGTAGACATAAAAGGCTCATAATACTAATTAAAAACTCATATTTTCAAGCGATTATACACTAATTCAACCATAATTCTCATTCTAAGGTAATAAATAAAACAACTATGTACTTATGAATATTAATGTGTATGAAAAACACCCATGTCCTTTACACAATGCACCTTTAAAATAAACGAGCAAAATAATAACTTAAGCTGTAAACTCAGTCTGTTAACAAGGTCTTATTTAGACTCTGTGCTATTTCAGTCAGCCACCACTAGGCGGCAGCACCTTCATGTCCAAAAGACCAACATGCAGGAGTTAGATGAACTCACATCCATTAATAAACACACAGCGCACAGTCATAGTTCAACTGGCAAATACACAAATAAAAGTATAGAAATGTAATAGCAAATGACTTCTACAGTAAGTGTTGTGCATATGAAAAATGTAATAAGAAAAAGTAAACTTGAGAATATAAATGCACATTTTGAAAAGTGATTGAGAAATATCTAGAGGCCTAGACACTATACAGTTAGAGACAGCAAGAAGAAATAATTAGAGGGAACATTTCTTCAAACATCCTGGAATTGTTAATGTTAGGTTGAAACAAAACACAATATATCGTCAGCATCTCTCCAAATTGTCTAATGAAGTGAAAAACGCCAAAAAAAGTAAACAAAGAATATACCTTAAGAAATATGCACTTCTCTGACACACCAAAAGTTACACAGTGCACCTTAAACTGTGCCAGGAAATGTAGAGTATAAATACAGAGAGATGGAGAGGGGAGGAGAGAAGAGAAGAGAAGAGAAGAGAAGAGAAGAGAAGAGAAGAGAGAGATGGAGAGGGGAGGAGAGGAGATCATCATTAATTAAAACCTAATTATTTTGAGGAACCTGGAACTAAACGTCAGACTAGAATATGTTTGTAAACCAAACTGTGGGCCCTGCTGCTGTAAACAACAACAGTGAAACAGTAACTTTTCAGGAAGCTTTCTAACTTCAAACAGTGTTCCAGGGATCACATTTTCCTGTGAGGAAAGTTTGTTTATTGAGTTATTAGAATATACCTTAAGAAATATTCACTTCTCTGACACACCAAAAGTTACACAGTGCACCTTTAACTTTGCCAGTAAACGTACAGTAGAAGTACAGAGAGATGGAGAGGGAGGAGAGAGAGAGAGGGGGAGGAGAGAGAGATGGAGAGGGGAGGAGAGAAGAGAAGAGAGAGGGAGAGGGGAGGAGAGGAGAGAAGAGAGAGAGATGGAGAGGGAGGAGAGAGAGAGAGGGGGAGGAGAGAGAGATGGAGAGAGGAGGAGAGAAGAGAAGAGAGAGGGAGAGGGGAGGAGAGGAGAGAGGAGAGAGAGATGGAGAGGAGAGAAGAGAGAGATGGAGAGGGAGGAGAGAGAGATGGAGAGAGGAGGAGAGAAGAGAGCTGACTGTTGTAGTTAAAGGAAGTAATGCAACATTAACCATTCACAGCCTCAACATGAACGTCTACCACACTCTGATCTGCTGCTTCTTCCTCTGTGAGTAAATTAACTTTGTATTTTTCTTTCTCTCTTATTGTAATAGTTTCACAGACACATTTGTACTTAAATAGGCTTTATCTTTGGTTAATAACCTTCTGATTTTTTACTCAGCATACTGTAATGGTTTTGTGTTTGTCCCCCTTCGCTTACAATAATTAGGGATCTCTTTGTGGCCATTTATGTATGGATACATCATTTAATAGTTAATAATTACAGAGCTTGTGAGTATTGTGTTAGGATGGACTTAAACAAAATAACTTATGAATCTACTGTAGCCTTTCTACAATAGGTTTAAAAATTATGTTCTTTGCGAATACTTTGTCAGTTCCTCAAAATGAACTGTGTACTTCAGGAAGGAAACTCTGCTCACGTCAATGAGTGATTTATAGTCCAGAATTTGCATAACATGAACCAATGTTCCAATAGGCTTCACAAACCACATCAAGTTCTAGATAATAGGCTGTAACTTTGGTTAATACACTTTTGATCTTAATTTTGGTTCAGAAAACATGTAAGGATTTTGTGTTTTGTCCCCCTTCACTTTCATTAATAAGAGATCTCTTTGTGGCCATGTATGGATGGATAAATAATGAAATAGTAAATAATTACAGAGCTTGTGAGTATTGTGTTAGAATGGACTTAAAAAAAACCTTATGAATAGCTTTTGTGTTCTTTGCAAATACTTTGTCAGTTCCTCAAATTAAACTGTGTACTTCAGGAAGGAAACTCAACTCACATCAAGATTATTTTTAGCCCTAAATTGCAACAGGCTTCACAAACCACATCAAGTTATTGAAGTGTGAAAACTGAGACAAGTTTGTTTAGTAGTAAAGAAAAAGGCAGTTAAAGTTTTACACTGTCCAAAATAATCTATTTTGAAATCTGGGTTTAGTCACTATCACTATCATGTCAATTTATAAGATGGTTTTTGTATGTATTTTGGGTAACACTTTATAATAACTATCCGTTGTAACTTGTTAATAGATCATTAGTAAACTCTTAATTAATGATTATTAATGATTTGTTAAGTGTTTGTTAGCAGTTTGTTAAGGATTTATAACAATGGTAGATAGTTAATAGCTTAATAATTTAATCAGTTCATCTGGGAGGTAATCCGAGATTAACTGATCACGTCACGTTCAAGTCCACGGCATGCACAGTGTGTATTGAGTTTATTTAAAAATATTTGAAAATGGGGCTGCCCTCAGTTGCCCATGCACTGTGTATAGTCTATAGCCTATTTCAGCCTCGTCGGTATCTCGGATTACCTCCCAGATGAACTGATTCAATTATTAAACTATTAACTATCTACCATTGTTATAAATCCTTAACAAACTGCTAACAAACACTTAACAAATCATTAATAATCATTAATTAAGAGTTTACTAATGATCTATTAACGAGTTACAACGGATAGTTATTATAAAGTGTTACCGTATTTTGTTATTGACAGTTACTAATGATAATTCTATTTATTTTATTTTCTGCAGCCCTGCAGGATGGACACTCTGGTCTCTCTGATGCTCAAACCCTTGTATACGGAATAACTAAAGGAGAGAATGTCACAGTTAAATGCTCCTTTAATGATTATAGAACAAGGATGTTCTTCTGCAAAGATAATTGTGCAGAAGACGACATTCTCATTCAAACAACTGATTCTTGGGCTCGGAATGGAAGATACACGATTCAATATGAATATAATTACAGAACAGGGTTAGAACATGTTTATGTGACCATCACTCAGCCGACCAAGTCTGACTCAGGACTCTACAGGTGTGGAATAGGATCATCATCAGTGTCATACGTCAAGCTTCGAATCGTTGTTGTAGACGGTGAGTGAGTTTACACTTAAACTCATGAAAATGTTCCTTTCTGTTTCACTGTTCTCTGACAAACACTGGAAGATTTAGTTCTTTATATTGTTGCTCATTTAAAAGCAACAGTTCTGCTGTAAAGGAACTGATAAACACACACGCACACACAAACACGCACACACGTAATGATTATGACAAATCTAATAGACTGAATTGTTCATGTTTTTCTACAGCGTTGCTGGTTGGTGGTTCTTTAGGAACATCCATCTCTACAAGATCTGGAGAAAACCTCTTAGTTGCATGTGACTTTGATTCATATGACAACTGGAAATACTTCTGCAAAGGAGAATGTAGAAACAAAGACCTTCTCTTTGAAACAAATAAGGACAAAGCTCAGGAGGGCAGATATGGAATAGAATTTATAAAAAGAGGTTCTGGAGGAGTGTTGTATGTGACCATGGCCCAGCTGACCACGTCTGACTCAGGACAGTACCGGTGTGGACTGGGTTGGTGGTCCGATCGGTTGTTCAGATCATTTGAGATCAATGTCACAGACGGTGAGTGAGATTTAAAATGAAATTAAAATGGTTTTTTTTTACGTTCATGGAGGACTAGAAAATGTTTTTAACGATCATGTCGCTGTGTTCTTGTGTTCTTTACGGATCCAACCTCTTCAGTCCCATCAACCTCCACACCAACAACTACATCAACAACAACAACAACAACAACAATAACAACACCAACACCAACAGGCAGTGTGATCACGTCTGTGAAAACACCAACTACAGGTAAATACACACACTGTGTTTGAAAGATGAAACCGCCAGTTTAGCCAAATATATAATTGCTTTTAAAAATCTATCTGTCTCTGTCTGTCTGTCTGTCTGTCTGTCTGTCTGTCTGTCTGTCTGTATCTATCTATCTATCTATCGATCGATCGATCGATCGATCGATCGATCTATCTATCTATCTATCTATCTATCTATCTATCTATCTATCTATCTATCTATCTATCTATCTATCTATCTATCTATCTATCTATCTATCTATCTATCTATCTATCTATCTATCTATCTATCTATCTATCTATCTATCTATCTATCTATCTATCTATCTATCTATCTATCTATCTATCTATCTATCTATCTATCACGCAGATGACGTCAGGCGCACACATACAAGTAGTTAAAGGTGGAGTCAGAGACTCTGGAGAATGCTTGTTGTGAAAATAACTTTCAGTCAAAACAGCCTAGGCTCTGTAAAAAGGTATGTAAACAAAGAGGGTCCACCGTATTTAGCAACATGCATCCCCAATAATCACTGACTCCACCTTTAACTATGTGCATGTGTGCGCATGACGTCATCTGCGTGATAGATAGATAGACAGACAGACAGACAGACAGACAGACAGACAGACAGACAGACAGACAGACAGACAGACAGACAGTTTAAGCACATTAGTTTTTGACCTATTTGTATAGATGTAAAACTTGCTTCTCTTCAAACCCCTCCAGATGTGTGGCTGTATGTGGGTCTGAGAGACAGACACACAGACAGACACACAGACACACAGGCGGCAGACACACACACATACACACAGACAGACAGACAGACAAACAGACAGACACAGACAGACAAACAGACAGACACAGACAGACAGACAGACAGACAGACAGACAGACAGACAGACAGACAGACAGACACCCATTTATACTTATATAGATTGTAAAACCTGTTCTATTCAAACAGCTCCAGATATGTGGCTGTATGTGAGTCTGGCCCTGGTTGCCATGACGGTGCTGTTGTCTCTGGCTCTGGTGGTTTACTGTAAGAAGAAGAAGAAGTCTAATGCAACCCAGGGTGAGGCAACAGGAACCACACACACACACACACACACACACACACACACACACACACACACACACACTGGGACAGACGCCCACATTCATGCGCACACACACACACACACACACTGTCACACACACACACACACTGTCACACACCCACCCACCCACACACACACACACACACACACACACACACACAAGCTCCCACACAAACACACAACTACACAACACAGACAGAACCAGCTTGAACCAACTTCCCATTTCTCAATGTAAAATGATTTGCATGTATATATATATATATGTGTGTGTGTGTATATATATATATATATATGTGTGTGTGTGTGTGTGTGTGTGTGTGTTTAAAAACTTCTGTTTTTTGTTTTTCAGAACCTGCAGAGGTAGAAGAGAATGATTACGTCACAGGGGTGAGTAGTTTGAGCATCTTCAGTGTTTGTGTCTGACCTGTGCTTTATACATAAACATGTCTAGCCTAGTGTGTGTGAAACAAGCTGATATTAAACCAAACTAGATCTTTGTGTGTGTGTGTGTGTGTGTGTGTGTGTGTGTGTGTGTGTGTGTGTGTGTGTGTGTGTGTGTGTGTGTGTCTGTCTGTCTGTGTATGTTACTAGTGGTGTAGTGGTTAGACCCCCCCCCCTCCATATAGTCTCAGTCCTCTTCACAGCAGACCCGGGTTAGAATACAGCCCAGGTCGTTCTCTGCATGTCATTCCCCTCTCTGCCCCATTTCATCTCTGTCTCTACAAACTATCTAATAAAGAAAAAAATGCTAAATAATAACTGTGGTAGATTTAGAGGTATTAGAGTAAGAAGTCTAAAGTTTGGGTTCAGTGGGGCAGGCCGAGAACACCCACAAATGGACATATGTTGACTTGTGATTGGATGGTCTGTCTATTTTTGGAGTTTATCAGCACACTAGTTCCCCAATATAAGGACTGTTCTGTAGCTTTAAAGGTGCCCACACACTGCACACCGCGGCGCGGCGATCATATTGGGTCATATTGTGTCCGCCGCCGGCCGCCGCCGCCTGGGGATATGCTGCCGCTAGTGCTAACCGGTGCTGAGAGCACCAGTCTGCTGTGCTGATGGTGCTTTACCCAAGCTAACCGGTGCTAACTTGGTTCATAAAGCAAAACTGATAACTGTACACAGCAGGCAACAGACACATAGGCTATTTACAGAACCATGGGAGCAAACTGTGACTATGATGTTTTCATCCATCTTAATTTCCTCTGTCCCTCGTCCCGAAGTGAGTGACGTCGGGAGGAGCTCAACGCTGATTGGCTATCGCGGCGCGGCCGGCCATTCGCCGCCCATTCGCGCGGCGGCGCTCGAAATACATTGACTTTCTATGTAAACTCGCCGAGCGGCGGTGTGCAGTGTGTGGGCACCTTAAGAGCAGAGCTAATGCTGCCTCTCACCTGCCTTGCTTGCTTGCTGTCACCACCTCAAATCCTGTGTGTATTGTCCATGTCTGGATCTCATCAATAAACCTTAAAGGGGCACTGTGTAACATTTTAAGTGAGTTATTAGCTAAAAATCAATATCCTCATTCATAAATATGTCCTCATTGGTGTAAAATCACCTCTGCCAATAATCAGAATTATCCTCCTGACAGGAGAATTACAAATATTAATATTACATTTCGTACATTGAGCAGGCAAGTCTTATTCATCCATGTTTTTGGAATGTCATCAGGTCCATTGTTTAGAATTTTGAATTGTTCTTGTCCTTGAAGGCCACTGTACACTCAAAAAAATAAGTTGTTGAATTTACTTAATACAGTTATGTCAACGTTTTCCACACAACTGAGTTAAGTTAGATATATTTGAAAATTATGATTAAAATGGAATCAACTCACTTGTGTGCAACCAACTTAACTAGGGTTAAGTACATTCAACATAACATGGCTACATTTGCCTTAATTAACTGTGTTGAGTAATACCAACAAAGATAATCATTCTACTGACTTAACCCACTTACGTTAATATGACTCAACTTTATTAAGCAAGACTAACTTAACCTCACATTGTAGTTCCAACTTAACTTACATACACTGTAAGAAATTTCCCTGGAAAAAAACATTAATCAACTGGCAGCAGGGTTGCCATTTTAATACTGTTAAATGAACATTATTTTACTGTCACTAAAATTGACAGGATTATACTGTTAATGAAAAAAAGGGATGAACCTGGACTAAATGTTTGTTATGTTGCTGTTTGCACCGTGAGTGAAGGGGATGTTATATTTCATTGGGCAGATGTGTTTCATTCCATATGTAAGTTTACTATGTCCCCTATTTGTTCAAATGCTAAACACAGAGATCAGCTTCTGTTTGTTACTCCAAGACACTTGTCACAATATATCAAGTTCAATGGAATGATTAATTTATATTGCAAATTGTCTCCTGAGTTGAACTAGGGATCTTGCTTAAGATTTCCACAAACCGTTTGTTATAACCAAAAATAACGGTTAGTTCACACAGAAATGTTTTATTTAAACAAAATGCATAGTGACGTAATGGAGTGAAACATCCCCTTTACTGAGGGTGCAAATAGCAACATACCAAACGTTTAGTCCAGTGCAAGTCATTGTGGGAAAGGGGGCGTCTCTACAATACACTTTGTTGTGCTTACTTGATTTATCGAAGGCAATCCGTTTCCTTCATTCTACTGAGTAAACATAACTTCAGACTAACTTGGTTTAATTATGTTAACTGCACTTTCGATTTCCAAGTAAATATAACTCAACTTTAAGTGAACTTAACCAGAGGATATAAAGTAAACAACACTTAATAGTTAAGATGTGGATGGATGAGGATTAATGAAGAAAATTGTATAAGCTTCACATGTGCAGGCAGCTCATGTCAAGTTGTCCCTTCTAAGTTTGATGGTAAATTAACAGGAAAGTTCAGTATTTTTGAAAAACATTACCATTCCGTAACATAACAGCAAAGGACTGTCATTTAACAGACTGCCTTTTATATTAACAGTTAAATGCTGTTTTTATAAATAACAGGTTAATGCTGTTGAAATCCTGCTGTAAATTTACAGCAATTGTTTACAGTGTATGTAAGTGTGGGAACCACTGTACTTTGTTTTACTTAACTGGTTGACAAAACGTACTTCACCTGATTATATATTATCAACAACTTCTACATATATAATAATTATGTTAATTCAAATCACATTACTAAATAGTGCATAAGATATCGGTCCAAGAGTACACAAAACAAGTAGTATAGTTGAATTACAACGTTTAATGCAACTACAATAGGCATATCTTGCCGTCAAACGTTACGACCAAAACGTTTGAAATGGAAGAAAATGTCATGATGCAATGTTTTTCACACTTTGGATAACAACACAGTGTATATATAAGATAACAGGCTAAGAGACACAACACATTGGAGATTATGGACCCAGCAATGAGAATTATTTACCAAAAAACAGAAAAGGTAAATCCTTTTTCACACTGCCTTGCTTCCCTAACTGCAGAAAGAAAACATGTTGCATTTAAAGGTAATTTCAAACTTATGAGGATTTTTAGATGGCTGTTCAGTACAACTCTCTTGGTGCTTGCCATGCGTCTGTAGTCAAGATGGCGACGTTTGAATTTCTTGCTCCCGATGTCCACGTTCACGAGCATGCGCAATGCTGGCCTACGGCAACACCTCTAGGACAATCGTTGTGTGTTCAGTCTTGATTGTGCGATTTACTCAAAACTGTTACTTTGTATTTACTCAACTGGCGTTCTTTGGTTTTAAGAAGTCTTACATTTAAGTGAAACCAACTGAAGTGGGTTACGTTTTAAAAGCCAACACAGGCATGTTAATTAAATTTGACATAAAAACATTAATTAAATTCAACAGCTCACTGAGTTCACTTTTTTGAGTGTAGCTTCTGTTATTATTCAAAAGGGGTGGGGTTTCCCGGGGAGCATTGCATTCTAGAACTTTCTTGATGATGTCATATTACACAGTGCACCTTTAAAAACAATGATAAAGCCCAGTTTGCCTCAAGTCTTTTTCAATACGAGGGGAACATTATATCCACAAAATAATCTGATAAAACCTTGTCTTCATCTGCAGCCCAACCCAGAGTACGAGGACATCAGACAGGACAGACACACCAGACGCCTGTCAGTGGAACTCTCTCCCATCTACTCTCTAGCAACAGCCAGCCAACCAGGGGGACAGACAGTAAGTAGACTGAAGAAGAGGCTATTCATCTGTCCGTCTGTCTGTCTGTCTGTCTGTCTGTCTGTCTGTCTGTCTGTCTGTCCGTCCGTCCGTCCGTCTGTCTGTCTGTCTGTCTGTCAGGCTAGGCTTCACGATATTTGTTTTCACTTGAAGAAGTTAAGGGTTGTTTTTTTCAATACACACGGCCAGTCAAAAGTGTGAAAACAACTACATTTGTACAGTTTTTATTGCAATATACTTTCTTATATATAGTTATCCCATTTTCTTCTTTAATATAGTTATCTCTCGGTCTGTCTGTCTGTCTGTCTGTCTGTCTGTCTGTCTGTCTGTCTGTCTGTCTGTCTGTGTGAGGGTACATTAATTACCCTTTTTCTTTATATAACACTTTTTAAAACAAACTGTTACAATGTGCTTTACATGGTACACAGACATATGAAAATGAATGTGTTCAAAATAAATTATTATAAACAGTGGAGTGGGAGACTGCACTTTGACTAGGAAGATATTACTGAAAAAAAATGAAAACATAACACCTACATGTAGCACTTACATGTAGCACTTACATGTAGCACTTACATGTTGCACTTTGGTTTATTTGAAGCTAAAGTACTTGCGGGATTCTTGTTGTTCTGAGTTTGTACCTTCATGGTTGAATGCACTTAATGGAAGTTGTTTTGGATAGAAGCGTCAGCTAAATAAAATGTAAAGTGATGTAATGAGACAAGAATGACACTCTAGAATGGTTAAAAAGTTAAATGTGGAACAGCGGATCATTCTCACCCCCTAAACAGTCACCATCTAGTTTGTGTAGCAGAAAAGCACCAACACTGATAATCTTCATTTTGATCTTGTGAAATAGCTGAGGAGGAAACCACAAACTCTGACGAGCTGTAGCTGCACATTTTGAATTCAAGTTTCACATGTATGCTTCTCACTTACACTTGTGAAAAACACACATTAATATCTTCACATCTTCACGCGTCTTGAGCGCAGACTCAGGCATTTAGTTTAGTTTAGTTTATTTATTTAGCACACATTAACAATTAATGGTGCAAGGAGGGAACGAAGCCCAATGGGCTTGTACAGAGTTCCACCCCTATCAATAATCACAATGAAATCATATTCAGGCTAACAAATAAACTCTAGAAATTAAGGAGACAAGGTACATAAATACTCAAAATAATCAAAATTAGATGGAAAAAAATGTGATAAATACATGTCAAAGATAATGAAAAAATGTGAAGAAAGAAAGAAAAAAAAAGAAAAAAAAAGTGAGGCAATAGAGAGGACAGGAAGTGATTAGAAGAGTCATAAAAAGATAAGATGTTTTTTAAGCTGCTTTTTAAAGAGTGAGTGGGATGATATGGATCTTAAAAGGTAAAACTTTCCATAGTGAGAGTACATTCACTTACTAATACAGTAAATAAATATGTAAAACTGAAGTGAGACAGGCATATTTTTTTACAAATGTTTGTTAAATATGTGCGATAACAGTTGCAATCCGCTTGTTGAGCAATACAGAACAACAGCTATGAATTGCACAAAGGCCACGATTGATTAGCTATGACCCTGTAATTTAAAAGTATGTAGGGGAGAACGGGGTAATCTGAGACACTTTTTACGTTTGCATAAGCGAGCTAAAATGATTTATCACTCAAATTTACAAATTTCCCATTAATTCAGGATGTTTCCTAGAAATGGGCATTAGCAGAATTTGTTCAAGACAAAGGGCAGTGAAAATATGATTGTTTTAAAAAAAGTTGTCAAGTGGCTCACTTTACCCCAGCTGTGGGGTAAACTGATCCACTTACTTTTTCCACTCTGAAACTACCATAACAACACATATTGTAAGTTAGAATCCTGAAAGCTAACCAAACATTCCAGAACTAATGTCGGACTAGTAAAAGAATGATGGGGTTTGGTCAATTAAGGCGAGACACCCCAGGTGAATAGGGATTTTTTTTTAACTTATAGATATCATCATGAAACTTTGCCAGTTGATTACTGACACTAACACACTTATTTTTTGTATTACATGTTTTTCTTTAGTATTATATTAAATATGCAAATATGGCAATATTTAACCAATTATGCGTAAATTTGGGTCATTTTTCGAGAAAAAATTTGAGATGTTGGATAAAGCCAGAGTTAAAATCTCTATTTTATTTTAACCACATATTAGTTTCTGAAGTTTTTACACAACAGATTTTGGATACAGCCTTTTTTCATTTAATAAATCAAAAAAGACTATGTACATGTCTTAGAAATGCATTTTCGGCATGTTTTTAGGAGGAAAATGTATCATAAATCAGACAATTAACAATATATTAACAAATCCTTGTGTAAAAACCTTTAAAATAGTGCTATGAATGATCATAGAAAGTTTGGTTGATGTCAGTGTTCTAGAAGTTGAGATATCTTTCGCAGAGTATTGGAAAAAGCTCATTTTGAGAAAACGGCCGTTAAAGATAAAAACGTGAATTCTGCTGATAATCACTGATTATAGCTAGAGTAATTTATTGAATTAGGCCCTACACCCCTCAATGCCATATAGGCCTACCACTGCTTAACATATATAAACCATAGCATAGTAACATTTACATCCACATGCTCATTTAAACGTGGTTAATTCATTATTAGCCACTGTCTGTCAACCTGCTCCTGTCGGCACAGACGCTCTCTCTCCCCACCATCTCCCCTCTGATCGTCTGACAGTCTGTGTCTCTCCGACGTGATCGGCGTGATTTACATGTCTTTAACACTTCTCCCCTTCAAATGGCGATCATGTAATGTCCGTAGCCAATTGATTAAGTATTTTTTTTGTCTTGGTTTGGCATATTTTCGACGTTTTTCCCATTTTATTTTGTGATTTTCGAGCTACCCGGGGCTAGCATCACGTGATGCCTTTTAGCGAATCACATCGTCAGAAATGTGCATTAGCCAATGAGGTCGCTTTCCTAGCATTGAATCCCTCCTCACACTTTCACGATTGGTTACTGATACAAAGGAAATGACCATATTTGGATCAGATAACGTTGTTCTTGAGATTCAGAGCTTTCCAACAGTACCATGGTTATTATGATTCATACAGCGGCCGCGGTGCTGTATGTTCCGTTAGAATGCTCACTTTTGACGAATTTAGGAGCAAAATACAGACGCAAGCAGTCAAAGTTTAGTAAAATAAACACCTAAAACGTATATTTTGGACCTTTTATCCATACTAGTATGAAAGAAGACATGTTATGGAAGCTAAATAGACACAAATCTCAAAATTGACCAGTGCTTAAAAAAACGATGTTTTTGCCTGCCGTGTCTCGCCTTAAGCAAAGCAAATTTTCTAAACACTTGAAAGTAACTCTGAACAAAATCAAATACAACATATTATAATTCATAAGATTCAAATGAAAGATAGAACCAGTTAGATTAGAACACAGTCTGGGGGTCAGAACACAGGACCCTTACAGCCAGCTTGTGTCTGGGGGTCAAAGCATAGGAAAATCAGAACCAGCGAGAACAGCCTGGGACTCAGAACACAGGAGAAGACCCAACCGGATCATCAGCCTGTCATACTCTACAACTAGGCCTACTCTACACATACTCTACAACTAGGCCTACTCTACATTCCAGCCCTGAAGGTTACAGGGAAAGATGAGAAGGTGCTCTTTCCGTGTGGTTGCCCCAGGTCGTCTTCCTGGTGTATTTCCTTGGCATTATGGCTTTTCTACTATGTGTATGACATTAAAATAAAACATATGTTATGTAATATTACATTAAAATATGTTTAAGACTAAACTTAACTTGTGCCTCATGGTGGGGGAAAGTGAGACATTGTCTCACTTTCCCCCACAGCATTTGGCTCACTTTCCCCCACCACCACAATTTGAGAAAAAACTACCTCTCTTAGCATTTCAGGCTAATCTTTAGCTAATATCATCACATGGTTTTTATATGTTGGTAGTTCATCAACACGTATGATAGAAGTGTTTGAATACATTTGCTTTGGCACAACAGTTGATTAAGTTGACAGCAAGAAAATTTACTTTTACATGCAAAATACCTATTTTGGTGAAAAAAACATGCTTTCCACAGCACCATGAGGTCCTCTCTTTCAGGGCCATGGGGAAATGAGAGGGGCTTGAAAACATATATCTCACATGACCAATTTTTTTTTCCGTTGCCTAGATACAGGGGGTGGCTCACATTACCCGATGCCTCAGATTCCCCCATTCTCCCCTACAGTCAAAACCGAAATTATTCATACACCTGGCAAATTTTGACTTAAAGTTACTTTTTTGAAACCAGCAAGCTTTTTCTTGATTGGAAATGACACAGGCTTCTCCCAAAAGATAATAAGACGATGTACAAGAGGCATCATTGTGGAAAAAAAATATTTTTCAGCTTTTATTTACATTTGAACAAAAATTGGCATGTCCAACAGTCTTTTTCAAGGGAGACCTCAAAGAACAAACTTACGCTGCGTTCCAATCCCCATACTATCTTCTATTTAGTACGCCAGAAAAATATTTAGGATGTCCCAATACATGCATATCAATTGTAGTATGCTGAGAATACATAAATGCCCCACTAACTTCAATAGCATTTTGGAGTATTCGTCTTTATTCTTGACATTTCTTGACATAATGAAAAAAAAATCTTCCTTATCTGATTTTTTTTCTCTCCTGTGGCCTCTTCTGTACTTTAGTATGTAGTGTAGTACAAAGAAAGAGTATGTGATTTGGATCGCAGAGAGAGACACCGCCAAGTGCAAACCAAAAGGTTGCACATCTGAACAAATAATAATATTAATTCCTACTACTTTTTTAACTAGATTTTTCTTCTTTGCAGACAGAAGACCGGAGTCAGCTCACCTATTCCGAGTTGAATTTTCCCCGCTCTGCTGCTGCATCGCCTAGCAACGCTCTCCGTGGCAACCAGGGCGATGATGTAATCTACTCTGAACCGAGGGGAAAGAACAGATCTCAGGCCAGCCGAGATGAGGACAATTCTGTTTACTCTAACGTTACTTAACTGTGTGTGTGTGTGTGTGTGTGCGTGTGTGTGCACGTGCGTGCGTGAGTGTGTTTATTTATGTATATGAGGAAGTATAAGGTCTGACCTTTCAATGGCCTTTTTTGCTGGCATGTTTTGTTATATTTAAATATCCCTTGTAGGGGAGAGTGGCCTAAGTTGTGCCGGTGGGGAAGTTGTGCGACCCCTTGTTTCTAGAAAACCGTGGAAGAAATTGGAAATGTGACCACATATTTAAGAAGAGCCATCCATTTGACTCATCCTGTAAAGAAGGGATTAACATGGAATAAGATATAACACATTTAAGCTAAAAAATCAAGATCAAGGTTTTTTGATTATTGTGTCTGAACAATTATAGACAAGTTTGAAAACATTTGACACATGTTTTAGTGCTTTAGTATGCTACACTTTGAGTCTATACAGTTAGCACGAGGTCAGCCCTAAACTGCTGCATCATGCCTATTATCCAAAATTCTGGGGTTGGGGTGAGTTGTGCCAAAGGGCCTAGGTGAGTTATAAGTATGTAAGTAAAATGTATTTATAAAAGCACATTTATGACAGTTTGCACTGTCCAAAGTGCTGTACATAGTGCATTCAGTAGGTAAACAATGAAGGTAAAATAACAATAACAAAAATAAAAGACATAAAGCCCATACATTCACATATAAACAAAGCTAGTAGTGCAGAGGTAAGATAGTTAATGGGGAGGAAAAGCCAGGGTGTACATATGTGTTTTGAGCCTTAATTTAAAGGCAGAAATGTAGAGGGAATCACATTTGTCAGGTGACAGTTGGTTCCACAAGCATGGAGCAACTAGTGCAATGTACATTTCTGAGAGTTGTGCCAGTGGCATGGCTGTATACGCTGGTCACCAAAAGAAAGTGATTGTCTACAGTAGCTCAGAAGAGAGTGACATCTCCATTCCACTTAACGACACCAATGATGAGAGTTCAGATGGCCAGAAAGATGATGATGATGGTGACTTTCTCATTGTGAGCTTTGCAGGCAAAACCATTAGATCTGCTAGGCCTTGTTTAAGAAAATTGACCTTCAATCTTTGTATAATATTTACTTTATTTAAAGTAAATAAACCTTAAATATGTAATTATCTATGGATTTGTCTTGCATTACAGTTTATGAGATATATATCAATGGCACAATTTACCCCATGGTATTCTCTCTTGTGGCACAACTTACACCACACCGGGGGCAAGTTGTGCCACAAGACAACTTTTTTTCCGAAAGCTATATTTCTTAAACAGTTTATTCCAGATCGAAAGTTTTTATTGCCAGGGATGCACAACATCCTGAAATATATGTACATATTTGAGTTGGAGACATAACTGTCAAGGCCTCACTTTAAAATCACTTTGAGTAAAAAGTGGCACAACTTAGGCAACTCTCCCCTACATTATTTTCAGTGTGAAGATATTGGTAGTTTGCAATGTAGCTTCCCCAACAATCATTATTTATTTTAGTGAATGCAGTTGGCTTATGTAGCAGCGTATAGGTCTGTCCAATTAATGGTTTTTACTCTTGAATGAAGTGCTGTTCATATTCCTGTAGGGGGAGACACATACATGCACACAGACGCTGATGCTCTCTCTGTGTGTGTGTGTGTGTGTGTGTGTGTGTATATGTGTGTGTGTTTGGACCTTTTCATACCCCCCCACACACACACACACAAACACACACTTATACACCAGCCAGCAGCTCAAATTACTTGATTCTCTTTGTCAATAACGACCAATAATTGATATAAAACGCTCATTCTTTGGTGATTAAATTATTTATTTTTTCAAGCGATTATACACAAATTGCAACATAATTATAAATATTTTACTCCCTTTCTACCCAGTCTGTTCTGAAAAAAACACCAATTCCCTTTACACACTGCACCTTTAAACAACACGTGCAAAATAAGAACTTAAAGCCCTACTTCACCGGTGGGAATATGAAGGTGTATTGAATTCTGAGATCCTATGTAGTATAAATGTGCAAACAAAATTTAAATTGGTTCATCCTAGCCTGAGAAAAGGCAGAAAGAGTGTTTTATGGTCTCACTGTCTAACCCTACATTTTCCTTACTGTGACATCACAGTAAGGGTTAGGATTAACAGGACAGCTGGGCCAAGGGAAGAGTGAGGGAAGAAAAACCTCATTCATTATATTATAATAATGATTTTATAATGATAGAACGCTGGTTCCGTATGGGTGAAGTATTCCTTTAAGCTGTAAACTGAGTCTGTAAACAAGGTCTGATTTAGACTGTGTGCTCTTTCAGTCAGCCACCACTAGGCGGCAGCACCTTCATGTCCAAAAAACCAACATGCAGGAGTTACATGAACTCACATCATTAATAAACACACAGCACACAGTCATGGTTCAACTGGCAAATACACAGATAAAAGTATTTAAATTAATCAAAGTAAAATGACTTCTACAGTAAGTGTTGCATATGAAAAATGTAAAAAGATAAATGTAAACTTATATAAACTGAGAAATATCTAGAGGCCTAGACACTATACAGTGAGAGACAGCAAGAAGAAATAATTGGAGGGCACATTTCTTCTATTTTGAGACACCCTGAAACCAAATGACTAGAATATGTTTGTAAACCAAACTGTGGGCCCTGCTGCTGTAAACAACAACAGTGAAACAGTTCCTTTTCAGGAAGCTTTCTAACTTCAAACAGTGTTCCAGGGATCACATTTTCCTGTGAGGAAAGTTTGTTTATTGAGTTATTAGAATATACCTTAAGAAATATTCACTTCTCTGACACACCAAAAGTTACACAGTGCACCTTTAACTTTGCCAGTAAACGTACAGTAGAAGTACAGAGAGATGGAGAGGGAGGAGAGAGAGAGATGGAGAGGGGAGGAGAGAAGAGAAGAGAGAGGGAGAGGGGAGGAGAGGAGAGGAGAGAAGAGAGAGAGATGGAGAGGGAGGAGAGAGAGATGGAGAGAGGAGGAGAGAAGAGAGTTGACTGTTGTAGTTAAAGGAAGTAATGCGACATTAACCATTCACAGCCTCAACATGAACGTCTATCACACTCTGATCTGCTGCTTCTTCCTCTGTGAGTAAATTAACTTTGTTTCTCTCTCTCCCTCCCTCTCTCTCTCTCTCTCTCTCTCTCTCTCTCTCATCGTAATAGTTTCACAGACACATTTGTACTTAAATAGGCTTTATCTTTGGTTAATAACCTTCTGATTTTTTACTCAGCATACTGTAAGGGTTTTGTGTTTGTCCCCCTTCGCTTACAATAATTAGGGATCTCTTTGTGGCCATTTATGTATGGATACATCATTTAATAGTTAATAATTACAGAGCTTGTGAGTATTGTGTTAGGATGGACTTAAACAAAAATAACTTATAAATCTACTGTAGCCTTTCTACAATAGGTTTAAAAATTGTGTTCTTTGCAAATACTTTGTCAGTTCCTCAAAATGAACTATGTACTTCAGGAAGGAAACTCAACTCACGTCAATGAGTGATTTATAGTCCAGAATTTGCATTTCATGAACTAATGTACCAATAGGCTTCACAAACCATATCAAGTTCTAGATAATAGGCTGTAACTTTGGTTAATACACTTTTTTTTCTTTTTGAAGATATTTTTTGGCATTTTTATGCTTTATTGATAGTGTAGAGACAGAGTTGAAATGGGGCAGAGAGGGGAGTGACATGCAGAGAACGACCGCGGGCTGGAATCCAACCCGGGTCCGCTGCTGGCCGAGGCCCATGGGGGGGGGACGCCCTACCAACTGAGCTAAGGGCGCCCCCCTGGTTAATACACTTTTGATCTTAATTTTTGTTCAGAATTGTTTTTTTACTCAAGATACTGTAAGGGTTTTGCGTTTGTCCCCCTTCACTTACATTAATAAGAGATCTCTTTGTGACCGTGTATGAATGAATATATAATTCAACAATGAATAACTACAGAGCTTGTGAGTATTGTGTTAGAATGTACTTAAAAAAAAACGTATGAATAGCTTTTATGTTCTTTGCAAATACTTTGTCAGTTCCTCAAAATAAACTGTGTACTTCAGGAAGGAAACTCAACTCACGTCAAGATTATTCTTAGCCCAAAATTGCAACAGGCTTCAATAACCACATCAGATATAGAAGTGTGAAAACCAAGACAAGTTTGTTTAGTAGCACATAAAAAGGCAGTTAAAGTTTCACACTGTCCAAAATAATCTATTATGAAATCTGGGTTTAGTCACTATCACTATCATGTCAATTTATAAGCTGGTTTTTGTATGTATTTTGTTATTGACAGTTACTAATGATCATTTTATTTATTTTCTTTTCTGCAGCCCTGCAGGATGGGAACTCTGGTCTCTCTGATGCCCAACTCATCCTTAGATACACAAGAACTAAAGGAGAGAGTGTCATAGTTAAATGCCTCTTTAATGACTATCGAGAAATTAAGTTCTTCTGCAAAGACAAATGTGCAGTAAAAGAAGACGTTCTCATAGTAACAAATGATGCTTTTGCTCGGAAAGGAAGATATGCAATCCAATATGAATACAGATCCGAAACCGAAGGAGAGGTCAGAGTGACCATCACACAGCTGACCAAGTCTGACTCAGGACAGTACAGGTGTGGAATGGGAAGATATTTGTCAACAACACTGTACGTCGAGCTTGAAATCCTTGTTGTAGACGGTGAGTGAGTTTACAGTAAACGTCATGAAAATGTTCCTTTCTGTTTCACTGTTCACTGACAGACACTGGAAGATTTTGTTCTTAATTTCTTTTGCTAAGCAAGAGCTCTGCTGTAAAGGAACTGATAAACACACACACACACACACACACACACACACACACACACACACACACACACACACACACACACGTCTAAATGCACTATAAAATGTGTAATGCTTAACTTAGACAAATTTAATACAATTAATTGTTCATGTTTTTCTACAGCGTTGCTGGTTGGTGGTTCTATAGGAACATCCGTCTCTACAAGAACTGGAGAAAACCTCTTAGTTGCTTGTGACTTTGATTCATATAAAAGCAGGAAATACTTCTACAAAGGAGAATGTGAAGAGAAAGACATTCTTTTTAGTACATATAAGTACGAAGCTGAGGTCGGCAGATACAGAATAGAATATATAAAAAGAGATTCTGGAGGAGTGTTGTATGTGAGCATGGCCCAGCTGACCACGTCTGACTCAGGACAGTACCGGTGTGGTCTGGGTTGGTCAGAGGATCAGATGTTCAGATCATTTGAGATCGTTGTCACAGACGGTGAGTGAGATTTAAAATGAAATTATTATTATTATTTTTTTACGTTCATGGAGGTCTAGAAAATGTTTTTAACGATCCCTCATTTCATGTCGCTATGTTCTTGTGTTCTTCACGGATCCAACCTCTTCAGTCCCATCAACCTCCACTCCAACACCAACAGACAGTGTGATCACTCCGTCTGGGAAAACACCAACTACAGGTAAATCCACACACTGTGTTTGAAAGATGAAAGCGTCAGTTAAGCCGAATATATACAGTACTTGCTTTTAAAAATCTATCTGTCTGTCTGTGTGTCTGTCTCTGTGTATCTATCTATCTATCTATCTATCTATCTATCTATCTATCTATCTATCTATCTATCTATCTATCTATCTATCTATCTATCTATCTATCTATCTATCTATCACACAGATGACGTCAGGCGCACATACAAGTAGTTAAAGGTGGAGTCAGTGATTCTAGAGAATGACTTTCAGTCAAACGTTATACTTATTCAACATTCAGCTTCGTTTTTAATTGTAAACGTGAGATCATAAAACTTGCTTCTCTTCAAACTGCTCCAGATGTGTGGCTGTAAGTGGGTCTGAGACACAGAGAGAGAGGGAGAGAGAGAAATACAGACAGACAGACAGACAGACAGACAGACAGACACACACACAGACAGACAGACAGACACAGACAGACAGACAGACACACAGACAGACAGACAGATATAGTATTTGTATAGAGTGTAAAACTTGGTTCTATTCAAACCCCTCCAGATGTGTGGCTGTACGTGGGTCTGACACAGACAGACAGACAGACAGACAGACAGACAGACAGACAGACAGACAGACAGACAGACAGACAGACAGACAGACAGACAGACAGATAGATAGATAGATAGATAGATAGATAGATAGATAGATAGATAGATAGATAGATAGATGTATTCCTTTCATAGTTGTTTAAGTTCTGTAACCAAGAGGCCGATGCCTGTGTCAAACTTGCTTCTATTCAAACAGCTCCAGATGTCTGGCTGTTTGTGCGTCTGATTGTGGGCGGAATGATTGTCCTGATGTCACTGGCTTTGGTGGTTTACTGTGAAAAGAAGAAGAAGTCTTCTGCAGCCGAGGGTGAGTCAACAAGAAACACAATATCACACCTAGCAAACCAGAGCACTTTGACTTCCCATTTCTCACGGTTATTTGTCTTTATCTTGAGCATGTAAACTAACTGTAACTGTTGAGACATACACACCATTCAAAGTCTGTCTACTTGAAGTGTGTTCTGGAGGTGAACAGACGTGAATGCACAATCAGTCGGCTGAGACACAAACAGTAACATTTCACAATAAGGGTACATTAATGAACTGTTGGCTCATGCTGTACTTCTTCCTACTCCTTTTCAGGCATATCATATCAATATATGTCATTTGTTTTCTTGTTTCTTTTTGTGAAATAATTTAAACATCATTTTTGTTTATTATGTTTTCATGCTTTTCATTTTGTTTTGTATTTTTGATATGTCTGAAATAATTAAATCAATCAATGCTTAGTTAAACATTAAAGCTGGGGTATGTGATTTCTGATTTCTGGTCAAAGTTAACATGAGCTGTACACTTTGACCAATCAGAGCGAGGCTCCGATTCTCTGTTCTTATCGGCTGTTGGGACTGTCCATTCACTTTGGCACGATGTTGTTGGTGTAGAGCGTGTCAGGGAGGGACCATAGGGGAGGGACCAAAGAGAACAAGTGGAGCGGTTGAGGTAATTCGATTCGAATCTCTATCCCAACTGCCATTTTCTCCCCAAATCCTCCACCCCAGCTTTAACTTTTCTTAATCAGTTAATACTTATTAAGAAATGAGTTAGCCTGAAATAACAGTGACCTAATGCACCCTTATTATATATCAACAAAATGTGTGTACATAATGTGCAACCAGTTATTTGCTTGTCAACAGCAGTGCAAAGATATGTACGGTGTGTGTGTATACATTATATAAATGTAGCTATTGATTGTGAGAATAGCCATAGTCATCTTCGACTTGTTATTGTTTGTGAAAGTCTTGTTTTGTTTTTCAGAACCTGCAATGGAAATGGAGATGGTGCAAATCACAGAGGTGAGGAAAATCTGAGCATCTGCTGCTCCGTTATGAAGCATCCATTTTTTTTTTTTTTAAAGATAATTTTTTGGCATTTTTATGCTTTTTTGATAGTGTATAGACAGAGTTGAAATGGGGCAGAGAGGGGAGTGACATGCAGAGAACGACCGCGGGCTGGAATCGAACCCGGGTCCGCTGCTGGCCGAGGCCCATGGGGGGGACGCCCTACCAATGAAGCATCCATTTTGAATATGTTGTTACTGTACTTTTCTGTTGTTAGGACCCCTTTGAAAATGGGTTAATCTCAAGGGGTTATTCCTAATAGAGAATACACAACAACTGATAAAGAGAGAAAAAAATTGAAACATTCAGACAGTGAATTTCTTTAGACTTTTAACAGTGTGTCTGCCTGTTTTCACCTTTTGTTTTTATTATCCCTTAAATGCAATCTCAATATTTTCCCATGTCTTCATTTTTAATGTATTCTTATTCCCCTGTGAAGCACTATGAATTGCCTTGTGTCAGAATTTTGCTACAGCTCCGGAAAAAATTAAAAGACCAGTCTGGATTTTTCTTCAATCTTCATCTCTACATTACTTAATGGAAATGCTCTAAATTACAATATTTTTGGGGGGAATTTGGAAGAAATGTTGTCAGTAGTTTGTATTATAAAACCAAAATGTTCATTCTACTCAAACATATGCCTATAAATAGTAAAATGAGAGACACTGAACATTTGGAGTGGTCTCTTAATTTTTCCTGGAGCTGTATATAGATAAACATGCCTTGTAGTGTGTGTGAAACCAGCTGATATTAAACCAGATTGAACCTCCTCTCTTGCCGTAGCCCGACCCGGTGTACGATGACATCAGAGAAGACAGAGACAGCAGACGACTTTCAGTGGAAATCTCTCCCACTCACTCACACGACAACTCACCTGCTCTGAGTTAAAGGAGCTCCGAGGAACTTTCACTTTGTGTTAACTCCAAGCCCCAACCCACAGCGAGTTCTACCAGCATCCAATGGGGAAGTGACACAAATTGCAGTTCAGCGAGTGGCCACTAGGAGGTGGTACCAAAACAGAGCAATATCTCATTGACTCCCATGTTAAATATGCCGTTTTCACAGCATTATTAAACCTATTTAAGGCCTGGTACAAAAAAACATTCTAGTCTGTATGTTTAGGTCATATCTCCATGACAACACTGAGGGGGGTGAATTTTTTCCTATCAGTGTAGTTTTTAGGTAGGGGAGAACGGGGTAAGTAGGCACACTTTTTACTCTAGTGAGAATTGCTTATCACCTAAACATCTTTCAAAAGACATTCCTACATTAAATTGAAGCTTAAGGTGTTGGCTTGAAATCTGTACCCCTCACTTTTTCTATCTTATTGTAATAAAGAAGAAATTAATCATCAAAGACACCCTTACACATTGTGACAACCAACCCCATCAAGGGGTCGGTTGTCAAACACTATGGGGTTGTTTGTCACAATGTTATCTTAATGGGAATAATCTTAAAAAGAAGGCAAGCAAGTAGAACTAAATTAGAAAGTTTAATTGCATTGTCAAGTTGACAAATAGGCCTACATAACTTACTGTAGCCTTGGCAGCTGGTCTAGTTTGGGATGCACTGGGTTTGATTTTGTTGTCCTTTTTTCTTTTGCATGTTAGCTGCCTTTTCCTGCTCTATTCTTTCCTTCTCTGGGGTGTAAGTGAGGATACAGCTTGACAATTTATTTCGTTATTGGGTTCCTTTTCTAGCTGCAGCCTTGAGATAACGTGACAACCAACCCCCCAAAAAATTTGACGACCAACCCCAACTTGAATTACTTGCTAACATCAAGGCCAACAGCCATCTGACAACTAATTAGCTTGCTAACCACAATCTAAACTATAGCTTACCCTTCACATTTTGTATGGGTAACAAGTGTTTTGTTATAAACCCATTGTGTAAAAGCCTAGAAGAAAAATACTGAGGAGCTAAATATTTTCAATTTGACATGAAAAACACAAACAGTCTTCTCACCTCAAATTCAGCAGTCTAACTCCAAGGAAGACTATGTAGGTGACCTCTGATTCCAATTCTGGATATTTACATACCAAAATTTCACAGACAGCGCCTTCTGGTTCCGAGATATAACGATTGTGACAACCAACCCGCGTGACAAATTACCCCGTTCTCCCCTATACGTCAGCTAGATGGGCGTATCTCCCTCCCCCCGACGTCACATCGATGCCCTTTTTCGGTTAGACAAAATGAGGTGGAGTCAAACTGTGACAAGATGGCGACGTGCATAGGCCAGGACGATTGGATGCAGTTGGAATAACTGAGGTCAGCCCGGATGCTACATCCATTTTATACGCTATCTATGATTAATTCTAGCACCCCCTTTAAATTCGGTAAAAGCGGTAGTGTTTTAACCAGCTGTTGTTCCTGGGTGAGTGTATACCCATGAAAAAGGCATTTTGAAAAACTATATAAAAATAGCATTCTTTCTTTGCACTGATGGTCTCGTTTGCTGTTACATGTAATTCATGATCATCAGAGGAAAAATTAGACTGTTTCAAAAATATTTTTAAAAGTTCCTCGTAACACCTTTAAATATTTTTTAATACTTAATACTCATTGCTGCGTATTTATTTTATATGCTTGTATTGATAGCCATTCCTTTGTGTATTCATTTTTATATTTCCATTATTATTTCAGGGTTCATTGTTCTGTTGTCTTTGTGGATATCTAAACTATTTCTGCCTTTTTTATGCATCTTGCTAGCGATGCCTCCTGTGTACTCAAATGTTACTTAACTTGTTTTTTTAAATATAACGGACAAGAAAAGAGATAAAAAGAAAAAGAGTGAAATAAGAACATGAACAATTTTTTTAATTAATGTAAAATATATAATAAAGAATAATGAAATAATGAATAAAAACTAAATTAACGTGAAAAAAATTATTGAAGAAAATTTTACTTAAAGCTGGGGTGTATGATTTCAGATTGGTGAAAGTTAACATGAGCTGTACACTTTGACCAATCAGAGCGAGGCTCCGATTCTCTGTTCTTATTAGCTGTTGGGACTGTCCATTCACTTTGGCACGACTTTGTTGGTGTAGAGCGTGTCAGGGAGGGACCATAGGGGAGGGACCAAAGAGAACAAGTGGAGCGGTCGAGGTATTTGAATTCGAATCTCTATCCCAACTGCAATTTTCTCCCCAAATCCTCCACCCCAGCTTTAATTTAGCTGTTGCCATTATTTACTCTGTCACCAACAGGTTTGTAGAAATACTCGTGTAAATATCCTGAAACATCAGAAATCTGTTTGTTTGATCTGATTTTATTAATGTAAGAAGTTTTATGACCTCTGTAACAAATCCACAAATGAGCTGTTGCTTTGGGTAAGAGCTACTGATACTTTTTATTACATTTTTATATACAGTACATTTTGTAAAAGTGTTGTTTGAGAGATGCTGTGAGCTAAGAATGTCATTGCCAACACCAGCCTTAGTAAATGTAACGACTGTGAAATCCATTTGTATTAATTATTTAGTTTTAGTCAGTCTTGGGACAACTGAGGTGAATTGATGCTTGTTTGTAAATAGAAAGATTCCAGATTTGATTTAAAAATGAAGCTGCCTCTATCTAACTGTTATATTAAAGGTACAGTGTGTAATAAAGTGTATTTGTTGTCATCTAAAGTTGAAAGTTTGAGATGTCAACGCTCCCTTGCTAACCCCTCCCTTTGTGGAGAATTTACAGAAGCTACGGTGGCCTTCAAGGACAAGTAGCTATAGTTACTAAAGATGACATCATCCACCACGCTCTATTTAGCTCATCAAGTGATCAGGTGAATATGTATTTAGTTATTTATTCTATAGTACCTCTTCTTCTTGGTCTTCCAACAGGTGCATTTCCCCAGGACGCCCACTATATATAAACACTAATAACCATTAAGTTAGTCCGTTCTGGGCTACTGTAGAAACATGGCGGTGCAACATGGCGGCCTCAGCGCCCCGCTCCTATGTAAATATAAAAGGCTCATAATAATAATAAAAAACTCAATTATACACTAATTCAACCATAATTCTCATTCTGAGGTAATAAATAAAACAACTATTTACTTATGAATATTAATGTGTATGAAAAACACCCATGTCCTTTACACACTGCACCTTTAAACAACATGTGCAAAGTAAGAACTTAAAGGTCACATACAGTATCTCACAAAAGTGAGTACACCCCTCACATTTCTTCACATTTTTCTTTATATCTTTCCATGGGACAACACTGAATAAATGACACTTTAATACAATGTAAAGTAGTCAGTGTACAGCTTGTATAACAGTGAAAATTTACTGTCCCCTCAAAATAACTCGACACACAACCATTAATGTCTAAACTGCTGGCAACAAAAGTGAGTACACCCCTTAGAAAAAATTTACAAATTGGGCCCAAAGTGTAAATATTTTGTGTGGCCACCATTATTTTCCAGCACTGCCTTAACCTTCTTGGGCATGTAGTTCACTAGAGCTTCACAGGTTGCAACTGGAACCCTCTTCCACCCATTTATGACAGCATCACAGAGCTGGTGGATATTAAAGACCTTGCGTTCCTCCACCTTCCATTTGAGGATGCCCCAAAGATGCTCAATAGGGTTTAGGTCTGGAGACATGCTTGGCCAGGCCATAACCTTTACCCTCAGCTTTTTTAGCAAGCCACTGGTCGTCTTGGAGGTGTGTTTGGGGTCGTTATCATGTTGCAATACCACCCTGCGGCCCAGTTTACGAAGGTTGAGTGCACATGGTCAGCGTCGTACACAGAGGTTGGCTTTGGAAAATAGACGTATGAGTGCTGCCAGCATTGCTGAAGGGCTTGAAGGGGTGGGGGGTCAACCTGTCAGTGCTCAGACCATACGCCGCACTCTGCATCATACTGGTCTGCATGGTTGTCATCCCAGAAGGAAGCCTATTCTAAAGATGATGCACAAGAAACCCCACAAAAAGTTTGCTGAAGACAAACAGACTACGGACATGGATTACTGCAACCATGTCCTGTGGTCTGATGAGACCAAAATACATTTATTTGGTTCAGATGGTGTTAAGAGTGTGGAGCGGCAACCAGGTGAGGAGTACAAAGACAAGTGTGTCTTGCCTAGAGTCAAGCATGGTGGTTGGAGTGTCATGGTCTGGGGCTGCATGAGTGCTGCCAGCACTGGGGATCTACAGTTCATTGAATTCTAACATGTACTGTGACATACTGAAGCAGAGCATGATCCCCTCCCTTCATAAACTGGGCCGCAGGGCAGTACTGCAACATGATAACGACCCCAAACACCCCTCCGAACGACCACTGGCTTGTTAAAGAAGCTGAGGGTAAAGGTTATGGACTGGCCAAGCATGTCTCCAGTCTTAAACCCTATTGAGCATCTTTGGGGCATCCTAAAACGGGAGATGGAGGAGCGCAAGGACTCTAATATCCACCAGCTCCTTGATGTCGTCATGAATGGGTAGAAGAGGGTTCCAGTTGCAACCTGTGAAGCTCTAGTGAACTACATGCCCAAGAGGGTTAAGGCAGTGCTAGAAAATAATGATGGCAAAACAAAATATTGACACTTTGGGCCCAATTTGGACATTTTTTCTTAGGGGTGTACTCACTTTTGTTGCCAGCAGTTTAGACATTAATGGCTGTGTGTCGAGTTATTTTGAGGGGACAGTAAATTTACACTGTTATACAAGCTGTACACTGACTACTTGACATTGTATCAAAGTGTCATTTATTCAGTGTTGTCGCATGGAAAGATATAATGAAATATTTGAAGAAATGTTAGGGGTGTACTCACTTTTGTGAGATACTGTATTATGCTAAATGCACTTCTTAAATGTGTTCTAACATATCCATGGGTCCACGGTGTGCCTAGAGACTGCCAAAATATTTAAAAAATAACAATCTCTCCTGTTCTCACTCTCCCCCTTTCTGAAACCCCCACCCCTCCCCCCCAATATACTCCAGTCAGAATTTTCCCCGTTTCTGACCTCACAAACTGGAAAGCCAGAAGCTTCCACTGTGCAGCCCACACCCCTATTTCTTATTGGTCCACGGCCCTGACAGACAGAGGGCGAGGCGTATCTGGCTTCGCTTCCGGACAGGGGGCGGGGGCAGCTCAAAGATTGTATATTTACGAGGGGAGCTGCAGCTCTTTTTAAAAAATAGGCCATTGTGAGATTAGCTGAACATCAGCATAGTGCAATAAATTATCTGAAAGTCCCCCACAATATACTCCAGTCAGAATTATCCCCTTTTCTGACCTCATAAACTGGAAAGCCAGGCCGTGTCCGGACTGCCATACTAGCGTCCTACATCCTACATACTCACCATCTATATACTACATACTGTCTACTCAAAGATCGATTGTGTATGCGAGGTGCGTCGAAACGTTCTCAGTTGAAGTATACTCAAGCCATGAAGAATTTCTTCTTCTTCTTATAAGATTCAGGCCGTTTAGACGCTGTTTAGTGTATAACCGCCCTCTACAGGTTAGATATTAAACTCGATTTTTACAGTCCTGTGTTCATCATCTGTGTTTTAGACCTCTTGTTTTATAATAGGCTAATTATGTTATGAGGCGGAGGATCCCTCCGACGCTCTCTGTCCGGCTCATCACAGCACTCAGCTGTCTGTCAGCTGGACGAGCCGCGGTGTGTGGAACAGCGATCTGTTCTAATCTCTCTCCACTATCAGACTCACTTCACTCATTTCACTTAGTAACTCTAATGTTGTTAGGTATTTATCTTCATCTCTTATCTATTGTAAGAGTTTATGAATGACTGCACGTACAGCTGTCAGATCGCGGACCCCAAACAATGTCGTTGCCTAGCAACTTGCTCGAAAATATTTCATTTTCCGGGGCGGGTAGAATTGACCCAGTGCATTGTGGGGCGGTTGAGTAGGAAAAGTATACATTCGATTCATACCCAAAATCTTCCCGGAAGTTAGTACTCATCCGGGAATTTCTCGCATACCCAAACTCGCATACCCAACCGTCACATACTCAAATTGAAGTCAAAATGAGTATGAGTGGGACGTTAGTATGGCAGTTCGGACACGGCCCCAGAAGCTTCCACTGTGCAGCCCACACCCCTATTTCTTATTGGTCCACGGCCCTGACAGACAGAGGCCGAGGCGTATCTGGCTTCGCTTCCGGACAGGGGGCGGGGGCAGCTCAAAGATTGTATATTTACGAGGGGAGCTGCAGCTCTTTTTAAAAAATAGGCCATTGTGAGATTAGCTGAACATCAGCATAGTGCAATAAATTATCTGAAAGTTTTTTTCAGCAAACAATTAAAGAAAAACGTATTAGGGACCACTAAGACCATATAACATGGTGTATAATAGTACCGAAAAGTGTATAATATGGGAGCTTTAAGCTGTAAACTGAGTCTGTAAACAAGGTCTTATTCAGACTGTGTGCTCTGTCAGTCAGCCACCACTAGGCGGCAGCACCTTCATGTCCAAAAAGCCAACATGCAGGAGTTACATGAACTCACATCATTAATAAACACACAGCACTCAGTCATGGTTCAACTGGAAAATATACAAACCAAAGTATAGAAATGTAATAGCAAATGACTTCTACAGTAATTGTTGCATATGAAAAATGTAAACTTGAGAATATAAACTTGAGAATATAAATGCACATTTTGAAAAGTGATTGAGAAGTAACTAGGCCTAGAGGTTATACAGTAAGAGACAGCAAGGAGACATCATTGGAGGGAACATTTCTTCAAACATCCTGGAATTGTTAATGTTAAGTTGAAAAAAAACACAATATATCGTCAGCATCTCTCCAAATTGTCTAATGAAGTGGAAAAACGCCAAAAAGAAGTAAACAAAGAATATACCTTAAGAAATATGCACTTCTCTGACACACCAAAAGTTACACAGTGCACCTTTAACTTTGCCGGAAATGTAGAGTATAAATACAGAGAGATGGAGAGGGGAGGAGAGGAGATCATTATTAATCAAAACAAAATTATTTTGAGACACCCTGAAACCCAGCGTAAGACTAGAATATGTTTTTGTAAACCAAACTGTGGGCCCTGCTGCTGTAAACAACAACAGTGAAACAGTAACTTTCCAGGAAGCTTTCTAACTTCAAACAGTGTTCCAGAGATCACATTTTCTTGAGAAAAAAAAGTTTTTTCATTCAGTTATTAGAATATACCTTAAGAAATATTCACTTCTCTGACACACCAAAAGTTACACAGTGCACCTTTAACTTTGCCGTAAATGTAGAGTATAAAAACAGAACGATGGAGAGGGGAGGAGAGAAGAGAGATGGAGAGAGAGATGGAGAGGGGAGGAGAGGAGAGAGAGATGGAGAGAGAGATGGAGAGAGGAGGAGTGAGAGATGGAGAGGGGAGGAGAGGAGAGAGAGAGAGAGAGGAGAAGAGGAGAGAGAGAGAGAGGGATGGAGAGGGGAGGAGAGAGAGATGAAGAGGGGAGGAGAGAGAGATGGAGAGGGGGAGGAGAGAAGAGAGTTGACTGTTGTAGTTAAAGGAAGTAATGCAACATTAACCATTCACATTCTCAACATGAACGTCTATCACACTCTGATCTGCTGCTTCTTCCTCTGTGAGTAAATTAACTTTGTGTTTCTCTCTCTCTCTCTCTCTCTCTCTCTCTCTCTCTTTCTCTCTCTCTCATCGTAATAGTTTCACAGACACATTTGTACTTAAATAGGCTTTATCTTTGGTTAATACCCTTCTGATTTTTTACTCAGAATACTGTAATGATTTTGTGTTTGTCCCCCTTCGCTTACAATAATTAGGGATCTCTTTGTGGCCATTTATGTATGGATACATCATTTAATAGTTAATAATTACAGAGCTTGTGAGTATTGTGTTAGGATGGACTTAAACAAAATAACTTATGAATCTACTGTAGCCTTTCTACAATAGGTTTAAAAATTGTGTTCTTTGCAAATACTTTGTCAGTTCCTCAAAATAAACTGTATACTTCAGGAAGGAAACTCAACTCACATCAAGATTATTTTTAGCCCTAAATTGCAACAGGCTTCAATAACCACATCAGTTATAGAAGTGTGAAAACTGAGACAAGTTTGTTTAGTAGTACATAAAAAGGCAGTTAAAGTTTTACACTGTCCAAAATAATCTATTATGAAATCTGGTTTATTTACTATCATGTCTGTTGTCAATTTATAAGTTAGTTTTTGTATGTATGATGTTATTGACAGTAACTTATTATTATTTTCTTTGCTAATTTTAGATTACTTTGACTTTGTATTTTTGTACAGACAATAATTATTGGTTGTTATTTCTCTTCTTTTCTGCAGCCCTGCAGGATGGAAACTCTGGTCTCTCTGATGCTCAAATCATTAGATACCCAGCAACTAAAGGAGAGAATTTCACAGTTAAGTGCTCCTTTTATAACTATAGAGGAACAAAGTTCTTCTGCAAAGACAAATGTGCAGTAAAAGACATTCTCATTGAAACAACTGATGATAAGGCTCAGAATGGAAGATATGCAATTGAATATGAACAAGATTACAGTACAGGGGAGGTTAGAGTGACCATCACTCTGCTGACCAAGTCTGACTCAGGACAGTACAGGTGTGGCATGGGAAGATCTTCATCACCAGCATCATACGTCGAGTTCCGAATCGCTGTTGTAGATGGTGAGTGAGTTTTCACTAAAAGTTGTGAAAACGGGTGGGGGGCTCGTGGTGTAGTTCTCTGTATGTCCTCCATTCTTTGCCCCATTTCAACACACACACACACACACACACACACACACAAACACACACACACACACACACACACACACACACACACACACGTCTGAATACACTTTAATATATGTAATGCTTAACTAAGACAAATTATTATTATTATTATTAATCTATTGTTCATCTTTTTCTACAGCGTGGCTGGTTGGTGGTTCTATAGGAACATCCGTCTCTACAAGATCTGGAGAAAACCTCTTAGTTGCTTGTGACTTTGATTCATATAGAAGCAGGAAATACTTCTGTAAAGGAGAATGTACAGAGAAAGACCTTATTTATACAAATAATGTCAAATATCAGAAAGGCAGATATGGAATAGAATTTTTATATAAAGATTCTGGAGGAGTATTGTATGTGAGCATGGCCCAGCTGACCACGTCTGACTCAGGACAGTACCGGTGTGGACTGGGTTGGCCGTCCGATTGGTTGTTCAGATCATTTAAGATCGTTGTCACAGACGGTGAGTGAGTTTTAAAGTGAAATTATTATTATTGTTTTTTTACGTTCATGGAGGTCTAGAAAATGTTTTTAACGATCCCTCATTTCATGTCACCATGTTCTTGTGTTCTTTACGGATCCAACCTCTTCAGTCCCATCAACCTCCACTCTAACACCAACAGACAGTGTGATCACTCCGTCTGGGAAAACACCAACTACAGGTAAATCCACACACTGTGTTTGAAAGATGAAAGCGTCAGTTAAGCCGAATATATACAGTACTTGCTTTTAAAAATCTATCTGTCTGTCTGTGTGTCTGTCTCTGTGTATCTATCTATCTATCTATCTATCTATCTATCTATCTATCTATCTATCTATCTATCTATCTATCTATCTATCTATCTATCTATCTATCTATCACACAGATGACGTCAGGCGCACATACAAGTAGTTAAAGGTGGAACTTTAGGTCAAACTTTATACTTATTCAACATTCAGCTTCGTTTTTAATTATAAACGTGAGATCATAAAACTTGCTTCTCTTCAAACTGCTCCAGATGTGTGGCTGTAAGTGGGTCTGAGACACAGAGAGAGAGGGAGAGAGAGAAATATAGACAGACAGACAGACAGACAGACAGACAGACAGACAGACAGACAGACAGACAGACAGACACACAGACAGACAGACACACAAACAGACAGACAGACAGACACAGACAGATATAGTATTTGTATAGAGTGTAAAACTTGGTTCTATTCAAACCCCTCCAGATGTGTGGCTGTACGTGGGTCTGACAGACAGACAGACAGACAGACAGACAGACAGACAGACAGACAGACAGACAGACAGACAGACAGACAGACAGACAGACAGACAGACAGACAGACAGACAATATTATTAATACCATACATTAATCACCCTGCGTTAGTTGAAATACAATGTCGAGATTAAACTCAACAGTTCAAGACTGCAGTAAAAGTTTGGAAAGACGGGGGTGCAGACTCGGGTTAGAATCCAGCCCTGATCGGGGACAGACAGACAGACAGACAGACAGACAGACAGACAGACAGACACACAGATTAGTTTTTGACCTGTTTATACTTATTCAAACAGCTCCAGATATGTGGCTGTATGTCAGTCTGGCCCTGGTTGCCATGACGGTGCTGTTGTCTCTGGCTCTGGTGGTTTACTGTAAGAAGAAGAAGTCTAGTGCAACCCAGGGTGAGGCAACAGGAACACACACACACACACTCTGGGACAGACGCCCACACACACACACACACACACACACACACACACACACACACACACACACACACACACACACACACACACACACACACACACACACACACACACTCTGGGACAGACGCACACATTCATGCAAGCACACACAGGCGCGCCCACACCCATACACACACAAACACCCCCCCCCTCCCACACACACACACACACACACCCACACACACAAACAAACACCCACACAAACACACAACTACA
>CASHTC010000342.1:40000-43000 GCA_949357725.1 Hyperoplus immaculatus
ATGACCCTGTATGATTAAAAGTATGTTATTGTACAAACAGAAGTATCCAATGTGAGACACAGCTAGATTTATTAACTCTGGCCCTGCGTTCTAATCCCAATAGGCTACTATCTACTATTTAGTTTGGTAGAAAAAAAGATTTAGGACGTCCCAATACATGTGGCCAGATTGATTTATTTTTCTTTAAGCAAATTCAATTATCAAGCATAATTCGTTAACATTTAATTGATTCGCTAACGTTAAAACACTGATAGTGAGGCGATGTATTTGGTATATTTGGCACTTGGTTTACTTTCCAGTATTTGTCCATCAGTGAAAAAATTTTGGACTAGAACCTTATCCACACACGAACACTGATATTTTTAAAAACATTTTTTTTCTCTTTTGTTTGCGTGAATGTTCCTGTCCCTCCAAGCAGTTGTCCTGAAAATCTGCTCAAGATGACAAAAAAACGAAATAAGACACCGCCGAGTGCAAAGCAAAAGGTTGCACATGTGAACCAACAAAGACAAAATACTGGCGCATTGTGTGATGGCTTAAAGGTGCAGTGTGTAATATGACATCATCTAGAAAGTTCTAGAATGCAACGCTCCCTGGGTAACCCCAACCCTTTTGAATAATAACAGAAGCTACAGTGGCCTTCAAGGACAAGAACAATTCTAAATCCTAAACAATGCACCTGATGACATTCCAAAAACATGGATTCCTCCATAAGACTTGCCCTCTCAATGTACAAAATGTAATATTAATATTTGTAATTCTCCGCTCAGGAGGATAATTCAGATTATTGGCAGAGGTGATTTTACACCAATGAGGACTTATTTATGAATGAGGATATTGATTTTAGCTGATACATTACTTAAAATGTTAGACAGTGTCCCTTTAAATAATTCCTACTACTTTTTTAACTAGATTTTTCCTCTTTGCAGACAGAAGACCGGAGTCAGCTCACCTATTCCGAGTTGAATTTTCCCCGCTCAGCTGCAGCATCGCCTAGCAACGCTCTCCGTGGCAACCAGGGCGATGATGTAATCTACTCTGAACCGAGGGGAAAGAACAGATCTCAGGCCAGCCGAGATGAGGACCATTCTGTTTACTCTAACGTTACTTAACTTTGCTGCTGCTTATGCATTTACTCTGTCGCCAACAGGTTAAAATAGGTACGTGTGTGTGTGTGTGTGTGTGTGTGTGTGTGTGTGTGTGTGTGTGTGTGTGTGTGTGTGTGTGTGTGTGTGTGTGTGTGTGTGTGTGTGTGAGTGTATTTATGTACTGTATATAAGGAAGTATAAGGTCTGACCTTTCAGTGGCCTTTTTTGCTAGCATGTGACTATTTTTTTATATTATATTTTGTTATATTTTGTAAATTGTCTATTTGTTATTTTTTTACAAAGTAGTTTGAAGTACTCTTATTAAGTAGCTTTAGTAAAACTAACTAGATAAGCCCTAGGTAAGCTTTGCTCTAGTTCAACTTCCTCCAATGTGAAGTTATTAGTAGTATTTCTTGGGCTCCAAAAAGAACCCAAGAAATTTTTCAGTTCTTGGCTCTACTGCTAAGAAAAAAACCTGGACGTACAGCAGAAGGTATAAAATCCACGTGCCATCACTGAAGGTTTTACCTCATGTAGATGCATCATTGTTGTTGTAATTACTCAGAATTCTTCATGGGAGGCGACAGAAGTTACACACTATAGCTTTAAAATCAGTTTTTTCTGTACTTCTGTCCATCACTAAAAGTGTCCCTGCATATCATTCAAACATTATTTTTCACACTAAATCCATACAAACAGTAGATTATCAATGCATTCGTATTGAGGGAGAGAGGCCATTTCAGCTTTACAAAATCGGCCTCAAAATACACTGATGAGATATCGCTACAAACCCTTTCAGGAATCACATTGAAGAATGAAAACAGACTCGATTGTGCGTCAGACAATTTTCGGTCGTTATTGACAAAGAGAATGAAGTAATGTGAGCTGCTGGCTGTGCCACAGAGAAACATTGACGTGGTTATTGGAAGAACTCAACTTTCAACTATGGACCTTATTATGATTTAGATTGTTGTATGTGTGTGTGTGTGTGTGTGTGTGTGTGTGTGTGTGTGTGTGTGTGTGTGTGTGTGTGTGTGTGTGTGTGTGTGTGTGTGTGTAAAGAAGTATAAGGTCTGACCTTTCAGTGGCCTTTTTTGGTGGCATATGACTTTTTTATTTTATATTTACTATTTAGTTATATTTTCATAATCCTTGTAAATGAGTTTCAATGTGAAGTTAGTTTTCAATGAAGCTTCCCCAACAATGATTATTGATTTTGTGAATGCAGTTGGCTTATGTAGCAGTCTACAGGTCTGTCCAATTTCTTTTACATCAATTACATTTCCCTGTCATGCTTTGGTGGTTTTAACTCTGCTTGAAAGAAGTGCTGTTCATAGACTGTCCAGTAGGTGGAGATAGATACACACACACAAAGACCCTGAGGCTGTGTGTGTGTGTGTGTGTATGTGAGTTTTTTTTTTCATATTAGTTTCACACAGTGTTTTGCGATTATCTATGTTGTGACACACAAACACACACACACACACACACACACACACACACACACACACACACACACACACACACACACACACACACACACACACACACACACACACTTATACACATACAACAATCTAAATCATAATAAGGTCCATAGTTGAAAGTTGAGTTCTTCCAATAACCACGTCAATGTTTCTCTGTGGCACAGCCAGCAGCTCACATTACTTCATTCTCTTTGTCAATAACGACCGAAAATTGTCTGACGCACAATCGAGTCTGTTTTCATTCTTCAATGTGATTCCTGAAAGGGTTTGTAGCGATATTTCATCAGTGTATTTTGAGGCCGATTTTGTAAAGCTGAAATGGCCTCTCTCCCTCAATACGAATGCATTGATAATCCACTGTTTGTATGGATTTAGTGTGAAACATAATGTTTGAATGATATGCAGGGACACTTTTAGTGATGGAC
>CASHTC010000343.1:2500-5000 GCA_949357725.1 Hyperoplus immaculatus
GAACAACCCAGGTCACCTAACCTGGCTACAACAGGATTTCCTCTCTCTCACACACACACACACCAAACACACACACACACACACACACACACACACACACACACACACACACACACACACCAAACTAATTTTGTCCGATAAAAAAAAATGAAATTCCCATAAACCCTCCATAGGTACGGCACTTAGTTGCTATGCCAACTTTTAAAAAAGGTAACCAAGGTGACTGCACCATTTATTGCTTCCTCCTTAAATTAATTTAATTTGGACCTCCCCCCCCCCCCAGACACACACACCCTCCACCTCTTCTCACAGTTTCCAAATGAGTTAAAACAAAATCAGTCCAGCAGCTTTGTCAGTGTGCTATCCAACTGCTCACATGGACAAATAGAGGGCAACCTTTTCCTCTGTGAGCGCACACACACACACACTCAGAGACACAGACACACACACACACACACAGAGACACACACACACACACACACACACTCAGAGACACAGACACAGACACAGACACACACACACAGAGAGACACACACACAGGACACACACACACAGGACACACACACACACACAGAGACACACACACAGGACACACACACACACACAGACACAGACACACACACAGGACGTCCCTCTTCAGGGGCAGGGGATTACACATCTGCACAGATACAGCTTGATTATTCTCTGGCTGATGAGGGTTAGGGCCCATTGCATCCTGTCTGTTTACTGATAAGGAAGTGTGTGTGTGTGTGTGTGTGTGTGTGTGTGTGTGTGTGTGTGTGTGTGTGTGTGTGTGTGTGTGTGTGTGTGTAAGATTTGAGTCCAAATTCTAACCCCACTCTAACCGCTACACCACTCTCTATAGTGGACATTGGTTGGTCTGCAGATGGGACGTCCTTTATCAGTATTAATGACACATGATTTTTGATGACAATAATTTATACTAATTTGGCATTATTTAATTTCTAATTTGTTCCTTTATTTATCCTCGAAAGATCAATTGAGGGGTTATGACCCTCCATTTGCAATGATGTTGAGTAAAATTACAATACCCACAAACACAATGCAAAAATACATCAAGCTGACAAAGAGACGGATTAGATAAAATGAATTAGCAGCAGCTTCAATCATGGAGACTATAGTTTGGTAAATGGACTTGTATAGCGCTATATCTCCGTTTATCACAGACCCAAAGCGCTTTACATTGTTTTTTGTACACATTCACCCAGTCACACACACATTCATACACCGATAGCAGCAGCTACCACGCAGGGTAGGCTTAGCACTAGGGTGCTAAGCTAACTAAGCTAACTATCGGGAGCAATTCGGGGTTCAGTGTCTTGCCCAGGGACACTTCGACATGTGGCGGGGAGACGGGGGATCGAACCTCCGACCCTGCACACCAGAGGCGAACTCTCTACCCACTTCGCCACTGCCGCCCCATTAAAGTCCCCCATTAGTTTAAATGCAACGAATGTGTTGTTGTCAAAATGTCCTCTCTCTTTTATTTACTCTCCTCACATAAACCTACTGTGTGTCTTTTCATGAAAGCTTTCCAGTTAACTATCACGTTGTCGGACCGTATTAACGATTCAAAACTTGGTCTCATCACCACGTCTCATGTCCCGTCTCTGTGACTGGCAACAGCCTCAATCAGACCCAATACACTTCCTATAATTGGTCCGGAATAATCTTCTCCCAAAAAAAATTTCCAGACACTGGCAGCCTGTAAACTGCATACCGAGCGTGTAACTAATGCTGTATATTCAGTCAAAACCGAAATTATTCATACCCCTCGCAAATTTTGACTCAAAGTTACTTTTATGAAACCAGCAAGCTTTTTCTTGACTGGAAATGACCCAGGCTTCTCCCAGAAGATAATAAGACGATGGACAAGAGGCATCACTGTGTGGAGAAAATATACTTTTCAGCTTTTATTTACATTTGAACAACGAGCGGCGTGTCCAGAAGTATTCAGACCCTTTGCAAACTGTCACAGTATTCATAATATGTCAACTTATGAGCAGCTATTGTGAATAGGGCAAACAGCTACAGCTATGTGATTATTCCCTTGAAAGCCCAGGCAGGACTAATGGTGAATGATTGCTTGACCTATAATTTGGCCCTGCGGTGCGTCTCCGGCTATGCTGCTGTGAGAAATGTACCGACAGGACATTTGTGTGTGTGTGTGTGTGAGTGTGTTGTATGCTGCTGTTATAAATGTACCGACAAGAAACTCCATTCTCTAAACCCCCGAACTTAAGGTATTTACACCGCCTATGATTCACACACACACACACACACACGCACTAGCAAAGGATAAGTACCTGGACAGTTTAATGTCTATGTCAATGTCTAAATCTGAATCAACCAATCTTCAAACTGAATCAAGTATTTTGTAAAAACCTTTAGCAACACACACACACACACACACACACACACACACACACACACACACACACACACACACACACAGCCAGGCGTTACATTTGAGTGAGAG
>CASHTC010000343.1:10000-15000 GCA_949357725.1 Hyperoplus immaculatus
ACACACACACACACACACACACACACACACACACACACACACACACACACACACACACACACACACACACACACACACACACACTTCTGTTTCCGTTTTGTATTTGCTTTCTCTCACTCTTGACACTTTATTTCCACGTCCCCCTTCCTGCTGGTTCTCACAGTTCCCCCTCTCTGGAATTTCATCACTGTCGTCTCATTAAGGAAACGTTGATGACACTTTCCACAGAACTCTCTCTCTCTCTCTCTCTCTCTCTCTCTCTCTCTCTCTCTCCTCTCTCTCTGTTCTTCCCTCGCCCGCCTCTCCCTCCTCCTGTCTCCCCCTCCCTCCCTCCCTCCCTCCCACTCCCCCTCCCTCCCTCTCCCTCCCCATCCCTCTCCCTCCCTCTCTCTCCCCATCCCTCTCTCCCCCTCCCTCCCTCCCTCCCACTCCCCCTCCCTCCCACTCCCCCTCTCTCTCCCTCTTTCCCTCTCCCTCCCTCTCTCTCCCTCCTTCCCTCTCCCTCCCTCTCTCTCCCCATCCCTCTCCCTCCCTCCCTCTCCCTCTCCCCCTCCCCCACAACATCATCCCAACCATTTTCTTTCTATATCTATATTTATTTCTATAACACACACACACACAGTGTTGCTTCTATGCAGTTTGCCATCGACTCCGAGTAGGGCTTTACAGAAGTGTTCAGTTTTGAAAGGCATCTCTTATCATCATCACCGCATGAGTCACACACACACAGACAGACAGACAGACAGACAGACAGACAGACAGACACATACACACAGACAGACAGACACACAATCTGAAAGAAAGGCATCTGTTATCAGCATCGCAGCATGAATCTAGTTCCAAAATAGTTACAACAGATTTTACTGATTTCTCAACAAATTGATTAATCATCCAGCCGTCTGCCTCAGATCTCTAGTCTCGCAGAAAGATCAAGAAGAAAGTTCTTTGATAAGAGATGTGGTAAAGTCAGAGCCAACATGGAACTAACTCACACACTGGAACCAGATATCACAACCGCCGACTGCGTGAGCTGCCAGAAATATTACACACACACACACGCACGCACGCACGCACGCACGCACGCACGCACGCACGCACGCACGCACGCACGCACGCACGCACGCACGCACGCACGCACGCACGCACGCACGCACACACACACACACACACACACACACACACACACACACACACACACACACACACACACACACACACACACACACACACACACACACACACACACACACACACACACACACACACACACACACACACACACACACACACACACACACACACACACAAATATTGAATTTTTTCTTCTGCCAACAGAAAGCAAACGCCATGTTTCTTAAGAAAAGAGATTTCTCAGATAAGCACACACACCTTGATATCCAATGTAACAACATTATGTATTACGGTTTGCGAAATGTTCTCTAACACACACACACACACACACACACACACACACACACACACACACACACACACACTCACTCTTATCGTAAAAAGCTCAAATATGCACACGCACGCACAAGCAGACGCACACACACTCACAAACACTCACACACTCACAAACACACACACACACACACACACACACACACACACACACACACTCACTCTTATCGTAAAAAGCTCCAACCTGTCCTCACAAAGATGCCTGTACAAGTACACACACGGAAGCGCACAAACACAAACACACACACACACACCCCTGCTGTCAACCACCGTGCCTCAAGAAAAGAGATTTCTCAGATAAGCACAACTTTATATGGAATATGACACGTGTATTCTAGTTTGCTCTTTGGAGTAACTTGTACCAATGTGTGTCAGGGTATTTCATCACAGAACAGCCATGTTGTATCAGAGGCTACACACACTGTGGCACAGACAGCAAGGTGAACAGGAGTCTCTCTCTCTCTCTCTCTCTCTCTCTCTCTCTCTCTCTCTCTCTCTCTCTCTCTCTCTCTCTCTCTGGCTTTTGTTGACTTCTCTTACTTTCAACTCATTTTTAAAAAAAGGTGCATTCAGTGTGTTGAATTTATCGTAGTTTTTTTCAGAGCAGACTTGGTACTCTAATGTAATATAATATTCACAAGTATATATGTTTTAATTAGTGTAGCCTATAATCGCTTTTCTTTTATTCCCTTAGAATGAGCCTTGTATATCTATACATAAGAGCGGGGCTTTCCATCACTGCACTGCCAGGAGTCTACAGTAGCTCAGAATTGATTATTTGAAATTGTTGTGGAATGTTACGTTACAGTCTAGACTAGTGCCATCTTGACTTCTACACATTCGTAAGCTAATCAACAAAAATCCTGACCTTACCTTGATGGTGAAGGTTGTTATGTGCTGAGATACTCAAACTGCCTAATAAGAAATATATGTAAGGAATGTATTTTTAGCTAACACTATATCTGGCTGAGGAGATTGACTCTTCCTCAGTCAGTTTTCTGTCGTTTGGTCAACTCTCACCCGAACACTGGACAAGCTGTTGTTGCTAGGCCATCACAAAATGTACAAGCAGCTTTCCACGAAGTCCGACAATCCTCTATCACAGTAGAACTGAATTAAATGAATACAGTAAGAATGTGAGTCTCCTCTTGCTGACTGTTGATCACATGACACCACAGAAAGAATACAAAATATATTATAGCCTGCGGTCGAAAAATCTGGGTTGTTTTTAAGCATGCTGCGTCTGACCACAAGAATTGGGACATCCTAAATCTTTTCCTACCGTACTTAATAGCAGAAGGGAAGTATGGGGATTGGAACGCTTTGGAAAGTCGCGGCCAGTAAAATAATCCCTGAAAACATCCCGCGTCATTAAACACACACACACACACACACACACACACACACACACACACACACACACACACACACACACACACACACACACGCACACACACACACACACACACACACACACACACACACACACACACACACAACTGTCAAATCCACACCTCTTTATCTGGGGAGCTTTGTATTTATTTATTTATTTATTATTTTTTATTAATCTTCACTTTAGAAGCACAAAACAGCTTCAATGAAATGTCCAATTGTCCAAGTGTATATACGTCTCTTGTTTTAAAGTTAGTTAGGCAAGACCAGTGTATATTTATACAGCAAAATTGAAAACACAAGGCCATTCAAAGTGCTTTACAGGGACATGCATCAAGACAAAGGAAAATACATCAAGATTCAAGATCAGCGATGTAGAATGGCAGTAGCCTGGTGCTACCAGACCATCGTACTTCATTTCATTTGTACAGAAGGTCTGGCAGTGCTGTAATTGGCAAACGTTCACTCATGGAGGCGGGTGTCTGTTAAAGTTTAAAACTATTGGATCTGCCCAGTGCCACTCTGGATTAGCCAACCAATCGCATAACGTTTGGTCGTCACGTGTGTCATGAGCCGGCTTCTGGCAACTGAAACTGGAGCGCGACTTCGACGTCATCGTTCTCGGCCACTCGCTCTGTTCGCTGATTGGACCGGCTGTCGAATCTCCGGCAAAACTGGGAAATGGGCTGTACACCCAGACTGACTACTGAAGGGAAAATTAAATTTGGCCGGAAGTAGGCGGGCGGGCGGAGCCAGGCTAGAATGGCTGCATATATTAGACAACTAAAAGGATATATGAAAGAGTAAATGCGCTGTAAAATTCTTCACGGAACTGGCGATGATTTCCAAAGACAAGCCTCATGCTTTGATGAGGGCGTGAATAACAGATGAATCCGTCGTATCCTCGGCTGATCCCAGAACAGCGTGTCCTGCTTTTAAATAAAACTTGTTTACCGTCGAAAATCATCTTCCCATCTGAGTCGGACACACATTCCTCTACCTCCTCTGCAATGAGCTGAGGATGTACTGCGCAAGGAATTAACTGTATTTATTACATGGCACTTTGAGAATCCTGTGTAAATCACGGCATTCTACAGGTCTGTTATTTCCAGCAAGACAGACCGCTGTTAAAGGTGCAGTGTGTAATATGACATCATCAAGAAAGTTCTACAAAGTTCTAGAATGCAACGCTCCCTGGGTAACCCCAACCCTTTAGAATAATAACAGAAGCAACAGTGGCCTTCAAGGACAAGAACAATTCTAAATTTTAAACAATGCACCTGATGACATTCCTACTATGACACTTTCAAGATGGCGGCACTAGGCCTTGGTCCAAGATATGCAGAAATATGGACATATATGAGACCCTTTCTAAGGAAAAAAATAATAATTAAAAAAAAAATGTTCAGCTATCATGCACTAAATTAAATGTACTTATGGATATTATAATTACTTTCTACAAAATCTGCTAGGAAATAAAACCCAAAATTCTACACACTGCAGGTTTAAGGGTATAATGACCGTTGCTAAGGACCTACGTCATAGTTTTGATGGATAGACGTCCACAAACAGGGCTACTACTCGTTCAGAAAACAAAGGAATACTTTTTCAACATGACTTTGCATGTATCAGGAGAGCAGGGAACACAGGAGTCATGGTTAATGTCCGACAGGACTCCAGTCAACACGACGTGAGTACGTTTGGCCGCATATTGACAGTTAGCCTATAGCTACAGTAACTTCAGGCTGCAGCCCGTAATGTAAATGTTCCGCAGTCATTTTCTCTGTGAATTGTGTTATTTATGTTGGGGGATAATGCTCTGTTAGCTAGATGGAGCTCTTGTTAAACATATTGGCCGATTAGAATTATTATTTGTAGAGTGTGCGAGTCTTGAGTTGTGTTAGCAAAACAGTAGCTCTGTGGCTAACAGCTAGGGGTGTAAATCGCTGCTTTCATCACGATACGATATTAAATCGATTCATTAGACAACGATATGATATTTGCCGATATCTAAAATCTGCTGCGATACGATTTCGATTCGATTCGATTCGATTCAGGGGCCTGTGATCGATATGAGACGATATTATATGCCCGTTTAACACAAGATGGCCTATCTCGTTATCTAACAATACATGTTGATAATA
>CASHTC010000344.1:2500-12500 GCA_949357725.1 Hyperoplus immaculatus
AGAGAGACACTGCCTTTGTTACACACTGAACAGAGCAGCAAGTAAAACCTAATGGAGAGAGAGACAGGGTTATCTGTCTGTCTGTCTGTCTGTCTGTCTGTCTGTGAGAGAGAGAGAGAGAGAGAGAGAGAGGGGGTTATCTGACTGTCTGTCTGTCTGAGAGAGAGAGAGAGAGAGAGAGAGGGTTATCTGACTGTCTGTCTGTCTGAGAGAGAGAGAGAGAGAGAGAGAGAGAGAGACACTGCCTTTGTTACACACTGAACAGAGCAGCAAGTAAAACCTAATGGAGAGAGAGGGTTATCTGACTGTCTGTCTGTCTGTCTGTCTGTGAGAGAGAGAGAGAGAGAGAGAGAGAGAGGGTTATCTGACTGTCTGTCTGTCTGAGAGAGAGAGAGAGAGAGAGAGAGAGACACTGCCTTTGTTACACACTGAACAGAGGAGCAAGTAGAATCTAATGGAGAGAGAGAGACAGGGTTAGTTATCTGTCTGTCTGTCTGTCTGTCTGTCTGTTTGAGAGAGAGAGAGAGAGACAGGGTTATCTGTCTGTCTGCCTGTCTGAGAGAGAGACAGGGTTATCTGTCTGTCTGTCTGAGAGAGAGAGACAGGGTTATCTGTCTGTCTGTCTGTCTGAGAGAGAGAGAGAGAGAGAGAGAGAGAGAGACACTGCCTTTGTTACACACTGAACAGAGGAGCAAGTAGAATCTAATGGAGAGAGAGAGACAGGGTTAGTTATCTGTCTGTCTGTCTGTCTGTCTGTCTGTCTGTTTGAGAGAGAGAGAGAGAGACAGGGTTATCTGTCTGTCTGCCTGTCTGAGAGAGAGACAGGGTTATCTGTCTGTCTGCCTGTCTGAGAGAGAGACAGGGTTATCTGTCTGTCTGTCTGAGAGAGAGAGACAGGGTTATCTGTCTGTCTGCCTGTCTGAGAGAGAGACAGGGTTATCTGTCTGTCTGTCTGAGAGAGAGAGACAGGGTTATCTGTCTGTCTGTCTGTCTGAGAGAGAGAGAGAGAGAGAGAGAGAGAGACACAGGGTTATCTGTCTGTCTGTCTGTCTGAGAGAGAGGGACAGGGTTATCTGTCTGTCTGTCTGAGAGAGAGAGAGAGAGAGAGAGAGAGAGAGAGAGAGAGAGAGAGAGAGAGAGAGAGAGAGACACTGCTTTTGTTACACACTGAACAGAGGAGCAGGTAGAATCTAATGGAGAGAGAGAGAGACAGGGTTATCTGTCTGTCTGTCTGTCTGTCTGAGAGAGAGAGAGAGAGAGAGACACAGGGTTATCTGTCTGTCTGTCTGTCTGTCTGTGAGAGAGAGAGAGAGAGAGAGACATTACACTGGGCTGTAGAGAGAGAGAGAGAGACACACACAGAGTGAGCTTGAGATAGAGAGACACACACACATGAGAACAAACACCAATGTACCATAAATCAGCATGTCATTGAAGACAGCATGAGTTATGTGTGAATGTGTATGACTGCTGTATGTTTGAGGTGGTGGTCTGAGGGGCCGTAGGCGCTGAATGGCAGCCACGCTTCCGTCAGTCTGCCCCAGGGCAGCTGTGGCTACTATGGTAGTTTACTACCACCAGTATGACCAGTGGTGTAGTCTAGTTTTTTGTAGTGGGTATACTGTGATGATTCCCTCCTCGCCTCTTCTTGAATATGCAGCATTTGTACATTAAACATCTGGCTTACACCGCGGTTGGTTTACACTTGTGTTGTTTCTGCATTAGGTGCAGCAAAGGCAAACACATTTGACACCTTAGCCTGCTTTTAGAAACACAGAGTTAGGATTTCTATTCCCAAATGACATTGGGGGTTTGGGTTTATATTAAAACACATTGTTTCCCCTTTCTGGAGACTCTACAATAGAAAAACACAAAATCAGTAAGTCTGTTCTAGATCCCGACCCTCCTAGGGGGGTCCGGGGGTATGCCCCCCCGGGACATTTTTTTTACTTTTTTTAAGTGAAATGCATGAATCTGGTAGCCTGGAAATCCAGACCCTGATATCTAGACCGATAGAGGGTCTGGCCACTATCAATAGTAATCTCCAACTCAAGGGGCGGCTCCTACTCGTGCATTTCAAATGCCACTGCACGCAGTTGGATAGCACTACAACCAATCAGAGCGATGCACAAGGTGACGTAAGCCCCGTTCGTTTAGCGAACAGCTGTTAAACTGTTAAATTAAACGTTTGCCGTGGTCGGTCGGCAAAACAGAACATTCCACTTACTTGCTAATGAAAGATTTGAGTGCCGTCTTCCAAATCGTTAAGGGTCGAGGCCAAAGCAGTCTTAAACTCACACAACATATCCGCAGCCATCTTTGATGTTTACTATCACGGCTTTGACGTTGCATGCACGTCACTGTCGTCATCCGGTTACGTCCTCCCCAGAGTACCATATAAAGGGCTCTGGGGCGCCCATATTAGATTAGAACCAATTGAAACGTGAGCCCAGATTTCTGGTCTTCTTGATAAAGCTTCAACGGAGCGTGGCCAGACCAACACGTGCAGCAAATTTAATTTGCCAGCGCCTAGTGGCAGGTCTGGGAAGGCCAGCGCCTAGTGGCAGGTCTGGGAATGCCAGCGCCTAGTGGCAGGTCTGGGAATGCCAGCGCCTAGTGGCAGGTCTGGGAATGCCAGCGCCTAGTGGCAGGTCTGGGAATGCCAGCGCCTAGTGGCAGGTCTGGGAATGCCAGCGCCTAGTGGCAGGTCTGGGAATGCCAGCGCCTAGTGGCAGGTCTGGGAATGCCAGGCTATCAATCTGGTGAGGAAAATGAAGAGGCCTAATCCGAAGAATTGTGTGAACAAAGATTTTGGAGACACTGGGTCAGGTGAATTAGAAGCTGTTAAAGGACGACATGGATTTTCCATAAAAATATTAATTTAAAATAAAATATTATGGAGGGTCCTCTGGGTTGGGCTTGGAGCTCTTTTTCTTCTACGGGACATATTTCTCTGTAATATAGTGAATGCATTTAAAGGCAGTGTGAGGAACGAAGCAGAAGAACTCTGTTGTCCAGCTACTGTATCTTTATTTCCACAGACGAGGCTGGAATAGGCTAAAGACTATACACAGTGCATGGGCAACTGAGGGCAGCCCCATCTCCATTTAAAAAAAAATTAACTCAATACACACTATGCATGGACGTGAACGTGACCAGTTAACCTCAGATGAACTGATTCAATTATTAGGCTATTAACGCTCTAGACCAACACATCTTATTCCAATGTGTTTCTATGATACATTACATGTGCATACTATGATGTTAATATCAAACACACAAACTCAAAAATTTAATTTAAAAAATAAAAAATAAGCAACCTCTTAGTTGGCGTCTGCCTCGGGCCGCTCTGGTTTCTCTCATGTTCAGTGCATGAGTTGACGGGGTGAAGCAGTCGCCACCTAAGCCTATGAAAACTGCACTGGTGATCCGATCTTGAAGTGCTCGCAAAAGTTAATATGAATTTCAGACCGGTTATACAAACTGAGAATATTACTTTTTCCTCATTGGGAGAAAATAAGTCCCTGTGCGCTGGTGAGCTCCGACAGCCCCGTGTGCGTCTCCCGAGGGGACTGCTGAGCTGAATGTTGCGTCCGACAGCCCCGTTTGAGTCTCTCGAGGGGACTGCTGAGCTGAATGTTGCGTCCGACAGCACCGTGTGAGTCTCTCGAGGGGACTGCTGAGCTGAATGTTGCGTCCGACAGGCCCGTGTGAGTCTCTCGAGGGGACTGCTGAGCTGAATGTTGCGTCCGACAGCACCGTGTGAGTCTCCCGAGGGGACTGCTGAGCTGAATGTTGCGTCCGACAGCACCGTGTGAGTCTCTCGAGGGGACTACTGAGCTGAATGTTGCGTCCGACAGCACCGTGTGAGTCTCTCGAGGGGACTACTGAGCTGAATGTTGCGTCCGACAGCCCCGTTTGAGTCTCTCGAGGGGACTACTGAGCTGAATGTTGCGTCCGACAGCACCGTGTGAGTCTCTCGAGGGGACTGCTGCTGAATGTTGCGTCCGACAGCACCGTGTGAGTCTCTCGAGGGGACTGCTGAGCTGAATGTTGCGTCCGACAGGCCCGTGTGAGTCTCTCGAGGGGACTGCTGAGCTGAATGTTGCGTCCGACAGGCCCGTGTGAGTCTCTCGAGGGGACTGCTGCTGAATGTTGCGTCCGACAGCACCGTGTGAGTCTCTCGAGGGGACTGCTGAGCTGAATGTTGCGTCCGACAGCACCGTGTGAGTCTCTCGAGGGGACTGCTGAGCTGAATGTTGCGTCCGACAGCACCGTGTGAGTCTCTCGAGGGGACTGCTGAGCTGAATGTTGCGTCCGACAGCACCGTGTGCGTCTCTCGAGGGGACTGCTGCTGAATGTTGCGTCCGACAGCACCGTGTGAGTCTCTCGAGGGGACTGCTGAGCTGAATGTTGCGTCCGACAGCACCGTGTGAGTCTCTCGAGGGGACTGCTGAGCTGAATGTTGCGTCCGACAGCACCGTGTGAGTCTCTCGAGGGGACTGCTGCTGAATGTTGCGTCCGACAGCACCGTGTGAGTCTCTCGAGGGGACTGCTGAGCTGAATGTTGCGTCCGACAGCACCGTGTGAGTCTCTCGAGGGGACTGCTGAGCTGAATGTTGCGTCCGACAGCACCGTGTGAGTCTCTCGAGGGGACTGCTGAGCTGAATGTTGCGTCCGACAGCACCGTGTGCGTCTCTCGAGGGGACTGCTGCTGAATGTTGCGTCCGACAGCACCGTGTGAGTCTCTCGAGGGGACTGCTGAGCTGAATGTTGCGTCCGACAGCACCGTGTGAGTCTCTCGAGGGGACTGCTGAGCTGAATGTTGCGTCCGACAGCACCGTGTGAGTCTCTCGAGGGGACTACTGAGCTGAATGTTGCGTCCGACAGCCCCGTGTGAGTCTCTCGAGGGGACTGCTGAGCTGAATGTTGCGTCCGACAGCACCGTGTGAGTCTCTCGAGGGGACTACTGAGCTGAATGTTGCGTCCGACAGCCCCGTGTGAGTCTCTCGAGGGGACTACTGAGCTGAATGTTGCGTCCGACAGCACCGTGTGAGTCTCTCGAGGGGACTGCTGAGCTGAATGTTGCGTCCGACAGCACCGTGTGAGTCTCTCGAGGGGACTGCTGAGCTGAATGTTGCGTCCGACAGCACCGTGTGAGTCTCTCGAGGGGACTGCTGCTGAATGTTGCGTCCGACAGCACCGTGTGAGTCTCTCGAGGGGACTACTGAGCTGAATGTTGCGTCCGACAGCCCCGTGTGAGTCTCTCGAGGGGACTACTGAGCTGAATGTTGCGTCCGACAGCACCGTGTGAGTCTCTCGAGGGGACTGCTGAGCTGAATGTTGCGTCCGACAGCACCGTGTGAGTCTCTCGAGGGGACTGCTGAGCTGAATGTTGCGTCCGACAGCACCGTGTGAGTCTCTCGAGGGGACTGCTGAGCTGAATGTTGCGTCCGACAGCACCGTGTGAGTCTCTCGAGGGGACTGCTGCTGAATGTTGCGTCCGACAGCACCGTGTGAGTCTCTCGAGGGGACTACTGAGCTGAATGTTGCGTCCGACAGCCCCGTGTGAGTCTCTCGAGGGGACTACTGAGCTGAATGTTGCGTCCGACAGCACCGTGTGAGTCTCTCGAGGGGACTGCTGAGCTGAATGTTGCGTCCGACAGCACCGTGTGAGTCTCTCGAGGGGACTGCTGAGCTGAATGTTGCGTCCGACAGCACCGTGTGAGTCTCTCGAGGGGACTGCTGCTGAATGTTGCGTCCGACAGCACCGTGTGAGTCTCTCGAGGGGACTGCTGAGCTGAATGTTGCGTCCGACAGCCCCGTGTGAGTCTCTCGAGGGGACTACTGAGCTGAATGTTGCGTCCGACAGGCCCGTGTGAGTCTCTCGAGGGGACTACTGAGCTGAATGTTGCGTCCGACAGGCCCGTGTGCGTCTCCTGAGGGGACTACTGAGCTGAATGTTGCGTCCGACAGCCCTGTGTGAGTCTCTCGAGGGGACTACTGAGCTGAATGTTGCGTCCGACAGCCCCGTGTGAGTCTCTCGAGGGGACTGCTGAGCTGAATGTTGCGTCCGACAGCACCGTGTGAGTCTCTCGAGGGGACTACTGAGCTGAATGTTGCGTCCGACAGGCCCGTGTGAGTCTCTCGAGGGGACTGCTGAGCTGAATGTTGCGTCCGACAGCCCCGTGTGAGTCTCTCGAGGGGACTACTGAGCTGAATGTTGCGTCCGACAGGCCCGTGTGAGTCTCTCGAGGGGACTGCTGAGCTGAATGTTGCGTCCGACAGGCCCGTGTGAGTCTCTCGAGGGGACTACTGAGCTGAATGTTGCGTCCGACAGGCCCGTGTGAGTCTCTCGAGGGGACTACTGAGCTGAATGTTGCGTCCGACAGGCCCGTGTGCGTCTCCTGAGGGGACTACTGAGCTGAATGTTGCGTCCGACAGCCCTGTGTGAGTCTCTCGAGGGGACTACTGAGCTGAATGTTGCGTCCGACAGCCCCGTGTGAGTCTCTCGAGGGGACTGCTGAGCTGAATGTTGCGTCCGACAGCACCGTGTGAGTCTCTCGAGGGGACTACTGAGCTGAATGTTGCGTCCGACAGGCCCGTGTGAGTCTCTCGAGGGGACTGCTGAGCTGAATGTTGCGTCCGACAGCACCGTGTGAGTCTCCTGAGGGGACTGCTGAGCTGAATGTTGCGTCCGACAGCACCGTGTGAGTCTCTCGAGGGGACTACTGAGCTGAATGTTGCGTCCGACAGGCCCGTGTGAGTCTCTCGAGGGGACTGCTGAGCTGAATGTTGCGTCCGACAGCACCGTGTGAGTCTCCTGAGGGGACTGCTGAGCTGAATGTTGCGTCGCGCTGCCAGTATTTTCGGGTTGGACATCGCCCTTTCTTTTACCCAACAGTCCGCAATGCAGCGGGCCGTGGGTAACGCCTGGTCCCTATAGCTATTATAAGTGACTTCCACAGGGACACAGCGCACAGGGGTAATGCCTGGTCCCTATAGCTATTATAAGTGACTTCCACAGGGACACAGCGCACAGGGGTAACGCCTGGTCCCTATAGCTATTATAAGTGACTTCCACAGGGACACAGCGCACAGGGGTAACGCCTGGTCCCTATAGCTATTATAAGTGACTTCCACAGGGACACAGCGCACAGGGGTAACGCCTGGTCCCTATAGCTATTATAAGTGACTTCCACAGGGACACAGCGCACAGGGGTAACGCCTGGTCCCTATAGCTATTATAAGTGACTTCCACAGGGACACAGCGCACAGGGGTAACGCCTGGTCCCTATATCTATTATAAGTGACTTCCACAGGGACACAGCGCACAGGTTGAATTATGAATGAAAGTATGACAGTTGAGTTCTGTCACTATCGAAAGTGTTACGTGTCATTTTGCATTTCTTAGTGGGCATACGGAAATGCTGGAGCTTTCTTAGTGGGCATACGGAAATGCTGGAGCTTTCTTAGTGGGCATACGGAAATGCTGGAGCTTTCCTAGTGGGTATACTGCGTACACCTGCGTATCACGTAGACTACACCACCAGTATGACTGTGTGTGAATGAATGGAACCTGGAACCCTGGAAAGAGCTTTGAGTGACTAGAAAAGCGCTAGATAAATCCACTCCATTATGCTATTATTATATCTGCCGTGGTAAAACCATGACACAGTCAGGGAGCTTCAACATGGCAGTGGAGAGAGTGTGTTTCTGTGTGTGTGAGAGAGAGAGAGAGAGAGAGAGAGAGAGAGAGAGAGAGAGAGAGAGAGAGAGAGAGAGAGAGAGAGAGAGAGAGTGTGTTACCGGTCTCCAAACAGCATGGGCTCCTGCAGACACTGGGTACAGGCCTCATGGAACCACTGCTGACAGCGGAAACACTGGAGCATCCTCAGGTACCACCTACACACACACACACACACACACACACACACACACACAGGAAGGAGGAAATAGAACCAGTGTTATTACACAGCCTAGACTCTGTAAACAGGCATTATGTTAGCTATGGTGGCCCCTGTGTCTGTCAGTGTATGATTGGTTTACGACTATCAGGGTCTGCCTGAGTGAGTGAGTGAGTCTGTCTGTATCTCTCTTTACTCACTCCCCCGGCCCTGTGTCTGTCTGTCTGTCTGTCTGTCTGTCTGTCTGTCCTTCCCTCCCTCTGTCTGTCTGTCTGTCTGTCTGTCTGCCTGTCTGTCTCTCTCTACTCACTCCCCCGGCCCTGTGTCTGTCTGTCTGTCTGTCTGTCTGTCTACTCACTCCCCCGGCCCTCCACAGTAGCAGTAACACTGTCTGCCTGCCTGCCTGTCTGTCTGTCTGTCTGTCTGCCTGCCTGCCTGCCTGTCTCTCTACTCACTCCCCCGGCCCTCCACAGTAGCAGTAACACTGTCTGTCTGTCTGTCTGTCTGTCTGTCCGTCTGCCTGCCTGCCTCTCTACTCACTCCCCCGGCCCTGTGTCTGCCTGCCTGTCTCTCTACTCACTCCCCCGGCCCTGTGTCTGCCTGCCTGTCTCTCTACTCACTCCCCCGGCCCTGTGTCTGCCTGCCTGTCTCTCTACTCACTCCCCCGGCCCTGTGTCTGCCTGTCTGTCTGTCTACTCACTCCCCCGGCCCTCCACAGTAGCAGTAGCACTGTCTGTCTGTCTGTCTGTCTGTCTACTCACTCCCCCGGCCCTCCACAGTAGCAGTAGCACTGCTGCTGGTTGGTCCTGTGTTGGGAGTCCCAGTCAGCCCGTCCAGGTCGTAAGGCAGAACCTGCTTCATGGAGCTCAGTGCGCGGGCGATCGCCCCCTTCTTCAGAGCGCCGCCTTTCTGTGGGGGGGGACAGGACATGTTAGTGTGTGTGAGTGTGTCTGTGTGTGTGTGGCTGTGTGTGTGTGTGTGTGTGTGTGTGTGTCTGTGTGTGTGTGTGTGTGTGGCTGTGTGAGTGTGTGTGTGTGTCAGTCTGTGTGTGTGTGTGTGTGATTGTGTGTGTGGCTGTGTGAGTATGTGGCTGTGTGTGTGTGTATGTGTGTCAGTCTGTGTGTGTCAGTCTGTGTGTGTGTGTGTGTGTGATTGTGTGTGTGTGTGTTTATCTTTAGTGTGTGTGTGTGTGTTTATCTTTAATGTGTGTCTGTGTGTTTATCTTTAATGTGTGTCTGTGTGTTTATCTTTAGTGTGTGTGTGTGTGTGTTTGTGTGTGTGTGTGTGTGTGTCAGTGTGTGTGTTTGTGTGTGTCCGTCAGTCAGTGTGTGTGTGTGTGTGTGTGTGTGTGTGTGTGTCCGTCAGTCAGTGTGTGTGTCCGTCAGTGTGTGTGTGTGTGTGTGTGTGTTTACCCTGACAGCCAGAGCGAACACACAGCGCCGACAGAACCAGGGGCTGAGCACACCGCTGCCCTCTACTGGTGGGACGTGGCACTGCTGGTGAAACCCTGGAACAGACAGGACTGCTGTTACTCACTGTTTAGTGTTGAAACCAGCAGCTCTATGGAGGTTCTGACCCACAATGCACTGCAGCAGAAGTAACATCACATGGACTGAGCCTCCCAGTGAAAATAACCAGCGATGAGGCGGATATATAAGCAAGAGGCAAGATCAAGGAGCCATGTTAGGATGAAATAAATAAGTTAAAGTATGTCCCAGTTGTAGCATACTGCATGCTAACTAGATACTGTATATGGTCAGATGTAGTATGGAAGAGAGGGAAAGTTATTTGAATTGGAACGCAGCCATTGGGTTAAAACAGATTCACTCTGTGTTCCGAATCTCATACTTTCTACTATATAGTTTGGTAGAAAAAAGATTTAGGATGTCCCGATTCTTGTGGCCAGATTTAGGATGGTTAGAAGTACCCGGATGTCCTACTTCATGCGGCCAAGATTGTTAGTGTTGAAAACTGCATCCTATTTGGGCGATTCTGACCCACAATCCATTGCGCACGTGAAGTGACGTCACATCGACGAAGCCTCCATATGAAAACAAACGGGGATGAGACGGATATAAAAGCAAGAGGCAAGA
>CASHTC010000344.1:15000-16052 GCA_949357725.1 Hyperoplus immaculatus
AATAAGCCTAGTCAACGTTAGGGGACACATTCAACATGATGAAGAGTCTTGAATAAGCCTAGTCAACGTTAGACACATTCAACATGATGGAGAGTCTTGAATAAGCCTAGTCAACGTTAGACACATTCAACATGATGAAGAGTCTTGAATAAGCCTAGTCAACGTTAGACACATTCAACATGATGGAGAGTCTTAAATAAGCCTAGTCAACGTTAGACACATTCAACATGATGAAGAGTCTTAATAAGCCTAGTCAACGGTTAGACACATTCAACATGATGGGAGAGTCTTGAATAAGCCTAGTCAACGTTAGGGGACACATTCAACGTGATGAAGAGTCTTGAATAAGCCTAGTCAACGTTAGACACATTCAACATGATGGAGAGTCTTGAATAAGCCTAGTCAACGTTAGGGGACACATTCAACGTGATGAAGAGTCTTGAATAAGCCAAGTCAACGTTAGACACATTCAACATGATGGAGAGTCTTAAATAAGCCTAGTCAACGTTAGGGGACACATTCAACGTGATGAAGAGTCTTGAATAAGCCTAGTCAACGTTAGACACATTCAACATGATGGAGAGTCTTGAATAAGCCTAGTCAACGTTAGACACATTCAACATGATGGAGAGTCTTGAATAAGCCTAGTCAACGTTAGACACATTCAACATGATGGAGAGTCTTGAATAAGCCTAGTCAACGTTAGGGGACACATTCAACATGATGGAGAGTCTTAATAAGCCTAGTCAACGTTAGAGGACACATTCAACATGATGGAGAGCTCCTTAAATAAGCCTAGTCAACGTTAGACACATTCAACATGATGGAGAGTCTTAAATAAGCCTAGTCAACGTTAGACACATTCAACGTGATGAAGCCCAGCGTCTTAAAAAACAATAAAATAATGTGTGACTTTTTTTTGCAACTTTTCCGACAACAAATTTAAAAAAATCTTTTTTCTTTTTGCGAATTTAGTAAAACACAGTTAGAAATAAACCTGTCTGTCTGTCTGTCTGTCTGTCTGTCTGTCTGTCTGTCTGTCTCACCGTGTT
>CASHTC010000345.1:25000-35000 GCA_949357725.1 Hyperoplus immaculatus
AGAGGGGAGGGGTCCAGGGAGGGAGAGCAGACAGGCAGAGGGGTCCAGGGAGGGAGAGCAGACAGGCGGAGGGGGTCCAGGGAGGGAGAGCAGACAGGCAGAGGGGAGGGGTCCAGGGAGGGAGAGCAGGCAGGCAGAGGGGAGGGGTCCAGGGAGGGAAAGCAGGCAGGCAGAGGGGAGGGGTCCAGGGAGGGAGAGCAGACAGGCAGGGGGGTCCAGGGAGGGAGAGCAGGCAGGCAGAGGGGAGGGGTCCAGGGAGGGAGAGCAGGCAGGCAGAGGGGAGGGGTCCAGGGAGGGAGAGCAGACAGGCGGAGGGGTCCAGGGAGGGAGAGCAGGCAGGCAGGGGGGTCCAGGGAGGGAGAGCAGACAGGCAGGGGGGTCCAGGGAGGGAGAGCAGACAGGCGGAGGGGTCCAGGGAGGGAGAGCAGGCAGGCAGGGGGGTCCAGGGAGGGAGAGCAGGCAGGCAGAGGGGAGGGGTCCAGGGAGGGAGAGCAGGCAGGCAGAGGGGAGGGGTCCAGGGAGGGAGAGCAGGCAGGCAGAGGGGAGGGGTCCAGGGAGGGAGAGCAGGTAGGCGGAGGGGTCCAGGGAGGGAGAGCAGGCAGGCAGAGGGGAGGGGTCCAGGGAGGGAGAGCAGGAGGGCAGAGGGGAGGGGTCCAGGGAGGGAGAGCAGGCAGGCAGAGGGGAGGGGTCCAGGGAGGGAGAGCAGGCAGGCGGAGGGGTCCAGGGAGGGAGAGCAGGCAGGCAGGGGGGTCCAGGGAGGGAGAGCAGGCAGGCAGAGGGGAGGGGTCCAGGGAGGGAGAGCAGGCAGGCAGAGGGGAGGGGTCCAGGGAGGGAGAGCAGGCAGGCAGAGGGGAGGGGTCCAGGGAGGGAGAGCAGGCAGGCGGAGGGGTCCAGGGAGGGAGAGCAGGCAGGCAGGGGGGTCCAGGGAGGGAGAGCAGACAGGCGGAGGGGTCCAGGGAGGGAGAGCAGGCAGGCAGAGGGGAGGGGTCCAGGGAGGGAGAGCAGACAGGCAGAGGGGTCCAGGGAGGGAGAGCAGACAGGCAGGGGGGTCCAGGGAGGGAGAGCAGGCAGGCAGAGGGGAGGGGTCCAGGGAGGGAGAGCAGGCAGGCAGAGGGGAGGGGTCCAGGGAGGGAGAGCAGGCAGGCAGAGGGGAGGGGTCCAGGGAGGGAGAGCAGACAGGCAGAGGGGTCCAGGGAGGGAGAGCAGACAGGCGGAGGGGGTCCAGGGAGGGAGAGCTGGCAGGCAGAGGGGTCCAGGGAGGGAGAGCAGGCAGGCAGAGGGGAGGGGTCCAGGGAGGGAGAGCAGACAGGCAGAGGGGAGGGGTCCAGGGAGGGAGAGCAGGCAGGCAGAGGGGAGGGGTCCAGGGAGGGAAAGCAGGCAGGCAGAGGGGAGGGGTCCAGGGAGGGAGAGCAGACAGGCAGGGGGGTCCAGGGAGGGAGAGCAGGCAGGCAGAGGGGAGGGGTCCAGGGAGGGAGAGCAGGCAGGCAGAGGGGAGGGGTCCAGGGAGGGAGAGCAGACAGGCGGAGGGGTCCAGGGAGGGAGAGCAGGCAGGCAGGGGGGTCCAGGGAGGGAGAGCAGACAGGCAGGGGGGTCCAGGGAGGGAGAGCAGACAGGCGGAGGGGTCCAGGGAGGGAGAGCAGGCAGGCAGGGGGGTCCAGGGAGGGAGAGCAGGCAGGCAGAGGGGAGGGGTCCAGGGAGGGAGAGCAGGCAGGCAGAGGGGAGGGGTCCAGGGAGGGAGAGCAGGCAGGCAGAGGGGAGGGGTCCAGGGAGGGAGAGCAGGCAGGCGGAGGGGTCCAGGGAGGGAGAGCAGACAGGCAGGGGGGTCCAGGGAGGGAGAGCAGGCAGGCAGAGGGGAGGGGTCCAGGGAGGGAGAGCAGGAGGGCAGAGGGGAGGGGTCCAGGGAGGGAGAGCAGGCAGGCAGAGGGGAGGGGTCCAGGGAGGGAGAGCAGACAGGCAGAGGGGTCCAGGGAGGGAGAGCAGGCAGGCAGAGGGGTCCAGGGAGGGAGAGCAGACAGGCAGAGGGGTCCAGGGAGGGAGAGCAGACAGGCAGAGGGGTCCAGGAAGGGAGAGCAGGCAGGCAGGGGGGTCCAGGGAGGGAGAGCAGGCAGGCGGAGGGGTCCAGGGAGGGAGAGCAGACAGGCGGAGGGGTCCAGGGAGGGAGAGCAGGCAGGCAGGGGGGTCCAGGGAGGGAGAGCAGACAGGCAGGGGGGTCCAGGGAGGGAGAGCAGGCAGGCAGAGGGGTCCAGGGAGGGAGAGCAGACAGGCGGAGGGGTCCAGGGAGGGAGAGCAGACAGGCAAGGGGGTCCAGGGAGGGAGAGCAAGCAGGCAGGGGGGTCCAGGGAGGGAGAGCAATCAGGCAGGGGGGTCCAGGGAGGGAGAGCAGACAGGCGGAGGGGTCCAGGGAGGGAGAGCAGGCAGGTGGAGGGGTCCAGGGAGGGAGAGCAGACAGGCAGGGGGGTCCAGGGAGGGAGAGCAGACAGGCAGGGGGGTCCAGGGAGGGAGAGCAGGCAGGCGGAGGGGTCCAGGCAGGCAAGAGCTGGCAGGCAGAGGGGTCCAGGGAGGGAGAGCAGACAGGCAGAGGGGTCCAGGGAAGGAGAGCAGGCAGGCAGAGGGGTCCAGGGAGGGAGAGCAGACAGGCAGAGGGGTCCAGGGAGGGAGAGCAGACAGGCAGAGGGGTCCAGGGAGGGAGAGCAGGCAGGCAGAGGGGTCCAGGGAGGGAGAGCAGACAGGCAGAGGGGTCCAGGGAGGGAGAGCAGGCAGGCAGAGGGGTCCAGGGAGGGAGAGCAGACAGGCAGAGGGGTCCAGGGAGGGAGAGCAGGCAGGCAGAGGGGTCCAGGGAGGGAGAGCAGACAGGCAGAGGGGTCCAGGGAGGGAGAGCAGACAGGCAGAGGGGTCCAGGAAGGGAGAGCAGGCAGGCAGGGGGGTCCAGGGAGGGAGAGCAGGCAGGCGGAGGGGTCCAGGGAGGGAGAGCAGACAGGCGGAGGGGTCCAGGGAGGGAGAGCAGGCAGGCAGGGGGGTCCAGGGAGGGAGAGCAGACAGGCAGGGGGGTCCAGGGAGGGAGAGCAGGCAGGCAGAGGGGTCCAGGGAGGGAGAGCAGACAGGCGGAGGGGTCCAGGGAGGGAGAGCAGACAGGCAAGGGGGTCCAGGGAGGGAGAGCAAGCAGGCAGGGGGGTCCAGGGAGGGAGAGCAATCAGGCAGGGGGGTCCAGGGAGGGAGAGCAGACAGGCGGAGGGGTCCAGGGAGGGAGAGCAGGCAGGTGGAGGGGTCCAGGGAGGGAGAGCAGACAGGCAGGGGGGTCCAGGGAGGGAGAGCAGGCAGGCAGAGGGGTCCAGGGAGGGAGAGCAGACAGGCAGGGGGGTCCAGGGAGGGAGAGCAGACAGGCAGAGGGGTCCAGGGAGGAAGAGCAGACAGGCAGAGGGGTCCAGGGAGGGAGAGCAGACAGGCAGGGGGTCCAGGGAGGGAGAGCAGACAGGCAGGGGGGTCCAGGGAGGGAGAGCAAGCAGGCAGGGGGGTCCAGGGAGGGAGAGCAGACAGGCAGAGGGGTCCAGGGAGGGAGAGCAGACAGGCAGGGGGTCCAGGGAGGGAGAGCAGACAGGCAGGGGGGTCCAGGGAGGGAGAGCAAGCAGGCAGGGGGGTCCAGGGAGGGAGAGCAGACAGGCGGAGGGGTCCAAGGAGGGAGAGCAGGCAGGCGGAGGGGTCCAGGGAGGGAGAGCTGGCTGACGAGGGCTGGAGCTGGTGGCTGGAGTCAGGCTGGGAGACTGTGGCAAAAACGAACAGAATTAGCAACATTTACATTTACTTGTATGAAAAGTGCTCTGTAAATAAAGTTTGATTGATTAAGACTTCTAGTAAGAAACATACGCAATAATATAAAAAATATTAAAAAAACATATTAAACGGAAATGAAAAGAGAATGCCTCCCTATATCTGAATCTCCCTATAGGCTCTGAAAACAACCCTACACACACACACACACACACAGCATATCTGAACCGACACCTGTCTGATGGAGAGAGAGAGAAAACAACATCCGAATACAGAGAAAGAGAAAAGTGTAAAAATGCTTTTAAAACTAAAATCATGTTGAGCCGCCGAACGTCACACAACAAGCGGAAAGAGATAAAAGCTTGTCTCTGTGGACCCACACACACACACACACACACACACACACACACACACAAACTCACACTAACACACTAGCACACACACACACACACAAACACACACACACACACAAACTCACACACTAACACACACTCTCCCTTTCTATCTCTCTCTCTCACACACACACACGCACAAAAACACACACACACTAACACACACACACACACACACACACTCTCCCTTTCTATCTCTCTCTCTCTCACACACACACACACACACACACACACACATTTTTAGTACTTTATTTGCGCCCACAATTAATAATAATATACATAAGGACACAAATGTCATAGATGCAAAGTTTTCTCCGACACAACTCTGAAACGTGGCCAATGCCAGTCAAACAGCTGATATTATGGGTACACACAACACCTTCTCCTCCAAATATGGCGACTGCCAATGATGGAGGACACTGAGCAGTATTTGGCAAGCTGTTTTGCGCTTGTTTTTGTAAGGCCGACAATCCTAAGACCACTAGTGACAAGCCTATGCACATGGCCTAGACTGCCAAAAATGAACACAAGTAAATGACAGTTGTAGCCCATGGAGTTAATTGTCTGTACTAGAGGGTAATATTTCACCAGCTTAGTTAAATAAGCCTCCTCTAAACTTGAGTCAAAGGTGCAGGCTACCTCCAGGATGTGCACTTTTCTACGGTGCTCATCTATTATCAAAATGTCAGGCCTGGTGGCACTTAGATCAGTAAACACAGACATTTCAGCTTCACACAAAGAGAACATATGAGGTCTAACAAAGCAATTGACATGGGTGGAGGATGTTGGTGAAAGTATAGGTGGTAAGCTTTGTACAATCAAGTTCACAATCCTGTCATGCCTGGCTATATAAAGGCTTTTATAAAAGTAGCAGCCATTTAATATATGTGACATTGTCTCAGTGAACTGTTCTTGTCCATGATGAATACATAATGATGTGTGGGTGTGTGGGTACCAGATTGACAGGTTCAGCTGGGACGGTAGAACCTGCAATCTGGCTTTGATGGCAAACGTTTGTATGTCCTCATCAATGGATGCATTATTGAAGATGATGTGGGACACAGAATGGTCAGCAGAAGGCAAGCAGGCTAGTTTGCCTTGTAGTCTTAGTCCCGTCCAGTGTTTTTGGCGTTGTCTGTGTTTTATTGCCAGCAGGGCTGCGCGACAGTTAGTGGGTGGGAGTGTGAACTCGACTCCGTCTTCCACCAAGGTGGCAGTGACGGCGATGTCCCCACTAGTAACCAATGATTCGGATGGGGCTACATTCTTTCCATTATGTGTCCAACGCAGAACGATACCAGTCCAACTACAGAGGTCGTTAAGATCCGGCCAGTCAGACCTGACACCGAACCCGATGGCGCGAGTGTCCAGTTTGCCGTTCGGTTTCCTTCTGAATCCCAGAAAGTTCGGCTCAGATTCGGAGGCGAGAGGGACTTTGCGCTTCTTAAGGTCTAATAATAGCGATGCACGGGCCATTTTCCTGTTATTTTCTAGTAAGAAACATACGCAATAATATAAAAAATATTAAAAAAACATATTAAACGGAAATGAAAAGAGAATGCCTCCCTATATCTGAATCTCCCTATAGGCTCTGAAAACAACCCTACACACACACACACACACACAGCATATCTGAACCGACACCTGTCTGATGGAGAGAGAGAGAAAACAAAATCCGAATACAGAGAAAGAGAAAAGTGTAAAAATGCTTTTAAAACTAAAATCATGTTGAGCCGCCGAACGTCACACAACAAGCGGAAAGAGATAAAAGCTTGTCTCTGTGGACCCACACACACACACACACACACACACACACACACACACACACACACACAAACTCACACTAACACACACACACACACTAGCACACACACACACACACAAACACACACACACACAAACTCACACACTAACACACACTCTCCCTTTCTATCTCTCTCTCTCACACACACACGCACAAAAACACACACACACTAACACACACACACACACACACACACACTCTCCCTTTCTATCTCTCTCTCTCTCACACACACACACACACACACACACACACACACACACACACACACACACACACACACACACATATTGACTACATCTTTGTCTTACTGACATTTGGTCCAGATTTATTGTCCCACATAATTGAAATGGCCTCGTGGCTGCAGTGTGTGTGTGTGTGTGTGTGTGTGTGTGTGTGTGTGTGTGTGTGTGTGGCTGCAGTCTGCTTTAGCTGGTGCTCCATAAACACAGACAGACAGTGAGATATATGAGGCAAGACGAACGTGACTGTGAGGCCCAAAACTAAACATCTACACACGTAAATCAGTGTGTGTGTGTGTGTGTGTCTGTGTGTGAATATATGCATATGTGAGCTCCTTGCAAACACACACACTCACAAACAGACAGAAACACCCACACTCACAGACACACACACACACACACACACACAGACACACACACACACACACACACACACACACAGACACACACACACACATCTACAAACGTAAATCAGTGAAACGGCGAAACCACGTCAGTACAGCGATGAATGGGGCCACAGCATTTATCAGTGCTCTGAAATACATGATCTAAATATGTCTTTAGAAGTTAGTATGTAAGTAGGCCAACCCTGCGTTCCAATCCCCATACTTCCCTACTATTTAGTATGCCAGAAAAAGATTTAGGATGTCCCAATACATGCACGTCAATTGTAGTATGCTGAAAAAACATAAATGCCCCCACTAACTCCAATAGCATTTTGGAGTATTCGTCTTTATTCTTGACATTTCTCGACATAAGGAAAAAAAATCTTCCTTATCTTAACAATTCTACATTTTAAAAAATGCACCTGATGACATTCCAACTATGAGACGTTCAAGATGGCGGCACTAGGCCTTGGTCCAAGATATGCAGAAATATGGACATATATGAGACCCTTTCTAAGGGAAAAAAAATAATTCAAAACGTTTTTTTCAGCTATTATGCACTAAATTAAATGTATTTATGGATATTATAATTACTTTCTACAAAATCTGCTAGGAAATAAAACCCAAAATTCTACACACTGCAGCTTTAAATTGATGTAAAACAAGACAGAGGCAGTTCCGCTGAAACATAAATCTCATTTTGACAAACATACATGGTTTTCATCTGACTTTGCAATTCGCTTGTGTGTGTGTGTGTGTGTGTGTGTGTGTGTGTGTGTGTGTGTGTGTGTGTGTGTGTGTGTGTGTTTAATCCGTCATAACACCGCAGCTCATGTAGACAAGGCGACAGTATTCAGAATCCAATTCATCTAAGCTTAGAGGGTTTAATGTGACTATCATCTGTAATGTGTGTGTGAGAGAGAGAGAGAGAGAGAGAGAGAGAGAGAGAGAGAGAGGTGCAGTATAGCTTTCTGAGGCCGTATGTTATGTAGTCTTACTGGACATTGTGGATTAACAGAAGGATTACTGTTTGAATTTTAAAAACAGAAGATAGACAGACAGACAGACAGACAGACAGACAGACAGACAGATAGATAGATAGACAGACAGACAGACAGATAGACAGACAGACAGACAGACAGACAGACAGACAGACAGACAGACAGATAGATAGACAGACATTGTTGGAGCAGATTAGATGAACACACCTGAGTTTGATTGGTGATCAATCAGCGCTGCTACCAGAATCAGGACATCTTAAACCCTTTTTCTACCACACACACACACACACACACACACACACACACACACACACACACACACACACACACACACACACACAGACACACACACACAGACACACAGAAAGTCTGGTAGGAATTGAATTTGTGACCTCGTGGTTTCATGTCTGTCTATCGGGAAAACAGACAAACTGCAAATAAACATAAACGATATAGATTTTCACTTAAACACTCTGTGATTATCTGTCTGCTCACACACACACACACACACACACACACACACACACACACACACACACACACACACACACACACACACACACTCACACACACACACACACACACACACACACTCACACACACACACACACACACACTATTATCGGTGTGTTCAGTCAATCAGATCGGATCAATACGGTTTTGTTTTTACAGCGACGCGTCACGAACACCAGACAGTCAATTACTAGCAAAGAGCTATTTAGGAAAAAACTAAATAATGGTGTGTGTGTGTGTGTGTTTGTGTGTGTGTGTGTGTGTGTGTGTGTGTGTGTTAACATGAGCTGTTCACTTTGACCAATCAGAGTGAGGCTCCGATTCTCTGTTCTTATTGGCTGTTGGGACTGTCCATTCACTTTGGCACGACGTTGTTGGTGTAGAGCGTGTCAGGGAGGGACCATAGGGGGAGGGACCAAAGAGAACAAGTGGAGCGGTTGAGGTATTTGGATTCGAATCTCTATCCCAACTGCCATTTTCTTCCCAAATCCTCCGGTTTGTTATTTCATTTAGACTTTTAGCCTTTAATTTGAAAAAAAATCAGTTTGTGTTAATTCTAGCGCCCCCCTTTGGACTAAAGCGGTAGTGTTTTAACCACGCCAGCTGTTGTTCCTGGGTGAGCGTATACCCATGATGAAGGCATTAAGAAAAAACTACGCCAGCTGCTGTTACTGGAAAGAGTATGTGATTCGGAACGCAGGGCATATACAGCTGTGGAGAAAATGAAGAGACCACTCCAAATGTTCAGTGTCTCTCCATTTACTATTTATAGGCATATGTTTGAGTAGAATGAACATTTTGATTTTATAATATAAACTACTGACAACATTTCTACCAAATTCTGTCATTTAGAGCATTTCCATTAAAGGTGCAGTGTGTAATATGACAACATCAAGAAAGCTCTACACAGTTCTAGAATGCAACGCTCCCTGGGTAACCCCAACCCTTTAGAATAATAATAGAAGCTACAGTGGCCTTCAAGGACAAGAACAATTCTAAATTTTAAACAATGCACCTGATGACATTCCAACTATGACACTTTCAAGATGGCGGCACTAGGCCTTGGTCCAAGATATGCAGAAATATGGACATATATGAGACCCTTTCTAAGGGGAAAAAATAATAATTCAAAACATGTTTTTCTGCTATTATGCACTAAATGAAACGTACTTATGGATATTATAATTACTTTCTACAAAATCTGCTAGGAAATAAAACCCAAAATTCTACACACTGCAGGTTTAAGTAATGTAGAGATAAAGATTTAAGAAAAATCCAGACTGGTCTCTTAATTTTTTCCGGGGGCTGTATTTTTCTTCAATACTAAAAAGCAGGGAAGTATGGGGATTGGAACCTGCGACCTTTATAGTTGTGAGATATGATGATAGAAGGATGAAGGTCTTAAGTCTGGAAATAGGAGATTCTCAGGTTGAAATTGCTTTAGGGGTTTTTCATGAGCAAAGTGAGTGTGGAGGGAGAACACACACACACACACACACACACACACTGACTGACAGACAGACAGACACACTCACACACACACTGACAGATAGACAGACAGACACACACACACACACACACAAGAATCGATTTGATTAAACGTGTGTGTGATGCAGATTGTAATCCACCACTCTCTCTCCCACTGAACAGGTTGATATGCAGCGCCGCTCGTTTGTAATTGTTTACCAGATGACGTTTACTGGCACAAAATGTTCCAATCTACCAAGTATCTATCCCTCTATCCATCCATCCATCCGTCCATCTATTTATCCATCCATCCATCCATCCCTCCTTCCATCCATCCATCCATCCATCCATCCATCCATCCATCCATCCATCCATCCATCCATCTGTCCATCCATCCATCTATTTATCCATCCATCCATCCATTCCTCTTTCT
>CASHTC010000345.1:57500-72500 GCA_949357725.1 Hyperoplus immaculatus
AGACTAAAACTCTTCTGTGCTTTAGTATGTAGTGTAGTAAAAAGACTAAAACTCTTCTGTGCTTTAGTATGTAGTGTAGTAAAAAGAATAAAACTCTTCTGTGCTTTAGTATGTAGTGTAGTAAAGAGAACTAGAAAATCCCGCGGAGATTTTGAAAGTACGGGTCGCCCTGCGCAGGTCGCCAATCCCCGCGTCGGCGGCGCCCAGCCCTTCGGCCGGGCCCGAAAGCTTCTGCGTACCTCCGGTGTGCGGGGCGTGGCCTCTAAAACTTTCTTCAGTCGGGGCTTAATAACAGCGCCCCCTAGCGGAAATTTAAAAAAAAATCCGAGAGGCTATATTGTAGAGCACCATGAGCTGTACATGTGTAATCAATTTCAAGTCAATCGGAGTCGGGTGACTTTTGTGGCGCCCCCTATGGGTTGATCGCGATAAGCTTCGATGGACATGCAACCACATGACTTCTGCACACACCCAGAAAGTTTCATGATGATAGGACCTACGGTTAAGGAGTTAGGGCCAACGTGTTATTAAGCCCCGCCCATTTGTGGCGCTCACTATGGGTTGATCTCGATAAGCTTCGATGGACATGCAACCACATGACTTCTGCACACACCCAGCAAGTTTGATGATGATAGGACCTATGGTTAAGGAGTTATGGCCAATTTGTGGATAGGCCCCGCCCCTGTGGCGCCCCCTATGGGTTAATCGCGATAAGCTTCGATGGACATTCTACCACATGACTTCTGCACATACCCAGCAGGTTTCATGATGATAGGACCTATGGTTAAGGAGTTATGGCCAACGTGTTATTAAGCCCCACCCATTTGTGACGCCCCCTATGGGTTGATCTCGATAAGCTTCGATGGACATGCAACCACATGACTTCTGCACATACCCAGCAAGTTTGATGATGATAGGACCTATGGTTAAGGAGTTACAGCCAATTTGTGGATAGGCCCCGCCCCTGTGGCGCCCCCTATGGGTAAATCGCGATAAGCTTCAAAGGCACATGCTACCACATGACTTCTGCACACCCAGCAAGTTTCATGATGATAGGACCTACGGTTAAGGAGTTAGGGCCAACGTGTTATTAAGCCCCGCCCCTGTGGCGCTCCCTATGGGTTGATCTCGATAAGCTTCGATGGACATGCAACCACATGACTTCTTCACACACCCAGCAAGTTTCATGATGATAGGACCTATGGTTAAGGAGTTATGGCCAATTTGTGGATAGGCCCCGCCCCTGTGGCGCCCCCTATGGGTTGATCGCGATAAGCTTCGATGGACATGCAGCCACATGACTTCTGCACATACCCAGCATGTTTGATGATGATAGGACCTACGGTTAAGGAGTTATGGCCAACGTGTTATTAAGCCCCGCCCATTTGTGGCGCCCCCTTTGGGTTAATCTCGATAAGCTTCCATGGACATGCTGCCACATGACTTCTGCACATACCCAGCAAGTTTCATGATGATAGGACCTACGGTTAGGGAGTTATGGCCAACGTGTTATTAAGCCCTGCCCCTGCGTAAACGTTTTAGTCAACGGCGGCCATGTTTTTCAAGCTGTACTACTAATGTTTTTCGGAGACATGCGTCATAGTCCCCCGGGGCTTCGTGAGACATTTGGTGTTGATAGAGTAACACTTGAAAAAGTTGTGGACAAAACCCTGTTTTTCAGTTTATGCTAATTAGCCGAAAATATTTCCAGGTTAAGTTTTATGGTCCAAGAGGCTTTTTTGTAGAGCACCCCATCATACAGCTGCGTGAGAAATTTCAAGTCAATCGGACTTACGGTGTGCGGGGCGCGGCCTCTCAAACTGTCTTCAGTCGGGGCTTAATAACAGCGCCCCCTAGCGGAATTTCAAAAAACTGTATAATAGCACACCCCGCGGGGTAGGGGCGCACGTTCAGTGAAAATTTTGAATGTCTAAGTGAAACGGTGTGGGAGGAGAAGCAGCTAGAAAATTTGGCAGTGGAAAAATAGTGGATAGTAACACAAACACTAGAAAATCCCGCGGAGATTTTGAAAGTACGGGTCGCCCTGCGCAGGTCGCCAATCCCCGCGTCGGCGGCGCCCCGCCCTTCGGCCGGGCCCGAAAGCTTCTGCGTACCTCCGCTGTGCGGGGCGTGGCCTCTAAAACTTTCTTCAGTCGGGGCTTAATAACAGCGCCCCCTAGCGGAAATTTAAAAAAAAATTCCTTTGAGCGAAATTGTAGAGCACCATGAGCTGTACATGTGCAATCAATTTCAAGTCAATCGGAGTCGGGTGACTTTTGTGGCGCCCCCTATGGGTTAATCGCGATAAGCTTCGATGGACATGCAACCACATGACTTCTTCACACACCCAGCAAGTTTCATGATGATAGGACCTACGGTTAAGGAGTTAGGGCCAACGTGTTATTAAGCCCCGCCCATTTGTGGCGCCCCCTTTGGGTTAATCTCGATATGCTTCGATGGACATGCAACCACATGACTTCTGCACACACCCAGCAAGTTTCATGATGATAGGACCTACGGTTAAGGAGTTAGGGCCAACGTGTTATTAAGCCCCGCCCATTTGTGGCGCCCCCTTTGGGTTGATCTCGATAAGCTTCAATGGACATGCAACCACATGACTTCTGCACATACCCAGCAAGTTTGATGATGATAGGACCTACGGTTAAGGAGTTATGGCCAACGTGTTATTATGCCCCGCCCCTGCGTAAACGTTTTGGTCAATGGCGGCCATGTTTTTCAAGTTGTCCTACTACTCTTTTATGGGTATGTTTATTGTAGTCCCCCGGGGCTTCACGAGAAATTTGGTGTTGATACAGTCAAATTGCAGAAAGTTGTGGACAACACGCTGTTTTTCACTTTATGCTAATTAGCAGGAAATATTCCCTGAAGACTTTTTATGGTCCCAGAGGCTTTTTTGTAGAGCACCCTAACATACACCTGTGTGAGAAATTTCAAGTCAATCGGAGTTACGGTGTGCGGGGCGTGGCCTCTCAAAGTTCTTTCAGTCGGGACTTCATAACAGCGCCCCCTAGCGGAAATTCAAAAAACTGTATAATAGCACACCCCGCGGGGTTGGGGCGCACGTTGTGTGAAATTTTTGCGCTTCTACGTGCAACACTGTGGGAGGAGAAGCGGCTAGAAATTTGAGGCAGAATAAGAAGAAGAAGAATACTAGAAAATCCCGCGGAGATTTTGAAAGTACGGGTCGCCCTGCGCAGGTCGCCAATCCCCGCGTCGGCGGCGCCCCGCCCTTCGGCCGGGCCCGAAAGCTTCTGCGTACCTCCGCTGTGCGGGGCGTGGCCTCTAAAACTTTCTTCAGTCGGGGATTAATAACAGCGCCCCCTAGCGGAAATTAGAAAAAAATTCCTTAAGGCTAAATTGTAGAGCACCATGAGCTGTACATGTGCAATCAATTTCAAGTCAATCGGAGTCGGGTGACTTTTGTGGCGCCCCCTATGGGTTGATCGCGATAAGCTTCGATGGACATGCAACCACATGACTTCTGCACACACCCAGAAAGTTTCATGATGATAGGACCTACGGTTAAGGAGTTAGGGCCAACGTGTTATTAAGCCCCGCCCATTTGTGGCGCTCCCTATGGGTTTATCTCGATAAGCTTCGATGGACATGCAACCACATGACTTCTGCACACACCCAGCAAGTTTCATGATGATAGGACCTACGGTCAATGAGTTATGGCCAACGTGTTATTAAGCCCCGCCCCTGCGTAAACGTTTTAGTCAACGGCGGCCATGTTTTTCAAGCTGTACTACTAATGTTTTTCGGAGACATGCGTCATAGTCCCCCGGGGCTTCGTGAGACATTTGGTGTTGATAGAGTAACACTTGAAAAAGTTGTGGACAAAACCCTGTTTTTCAGTTTATGCTAATTAGCCGAAAATATTTCCAGGTTAAGTTTTATGGTCCAAGAGGCTTTTTTGTAGAGCACCCCATCATACAGCTGCGTGAGAAATTTCAAGTCAATCGGACTTACGGTGTGCGGGGCGCGGCCTCTCAAACTGTCTTCAGTCGGGGCTTAATAACAGCGCCCCCTAGCGGAATTTCAAAAAACTGTATAATAGCACACCCCGCGGGGTAGGGGCGCACGTTCAGTGAAAATTTTGAATGTCTAAGTGAAACGGTGTGGGAGGAGAAGCAGCTAGAAAATTTGGCAGTGGAAAAATAGTGGATAGTAACACAAACACTAGAAAATCCCGCGGAGATTTTGAAAGTACGGGTCGCCCTGCGCAGGTCGCCAATCCCCGCGTCGGCGGCGCCCCGCCCTTCGGCCGGGCCCGAAAGCTTCTGCGTGCCTCCGCTGTGCGGGGCGTGGCCTCTAAAACTTTCTTCAGTCGGGGCTTAATAACAGCGCCCCCTAGCGGAAATTTAAAAAAAATTCAGAGAGGCCATATTGTAGAGCACCATGAGCTGTACATGTGTAATCAATTTCAAGTCAATCGGAGTCGGGTGACTTTTGTGGCGCCCCCTATGGGTTAATCGCGATAAGCTTCGATGGACATTCTACCACATGACTTCTGCACATACCCAGCAGGTTTCATGATGATAGGACCTATGGTTAAGGAGTTATGGCCAACGTGTTATTAAGCCCCACCCATTTGTGGCGCCCCCTATGGGGTAATCTCGATGAGCTTCGATGGACATGCTACCACATGACTTCTGCACATACCCAGCAAGTTTCATGATGATAGGACCTACGGTTAAGGAGTTATGGCCAACGTGTTATTAAGCCCCGCCCATTTGTGGCGCCCCCTTTGGGTTAATCTCGATATGCTTCGATGGACATGCAACCACATGACTTCTGCAGACACCCAGCAAGTTTCATGATGATAGGACCTACGGTTAAGGAGTTAGGGCCAACGTGTTATTAAGCCCCGCCCATTTGTGGCGCTCCCTATGGGTTGATCTCGATAAGCTTCGATGGACATGCAACCACATGACTTCTGCACATACCCAGCAAGTTTCATGATGATAGGACCTACGGTTAAGGAGTTATGGCCAACGTGTTATTAAGCCCCGCCCATTTGTGGCGCTCCCTATGGGTTGATCTCGATAAGCTTCGATGGACATGCAACCACATGACTTCTTCACATACCCAGAAAGTTTCATGATGATAGGACCTACGGTTAAGGAGTTATGGCCAACGTGTTATTAAGCCCCGCCATTTGTGGCGCCCCCTATGGGTTAATCTCGATAAGCGTCGAAGGACATGCTACTACATGACTTCTGCACATACCCAGCAAGTTTGATGATGATAGGACCTACGGTTAAGGAGTTAGGGCCAACGTGTTATTAAGCCCCGCCCATTTGTGGCGCCCCCTATGGGTTGATCTCGATAAGCTTCGATGGACATGCAACCACATGACTTCTGCACATACCCAGCAAGTTTGATGATGATAGGACCTATGGTTAAGGAGTTATGGCCAACGTGTTATTATGCCCCGCCCCTGCGTAAACGTTTTGGTCAATGGCGGCCATGTTTTTCAAGTTGTCCTACTAATCTTTTACGGGTATGTTTATTGTAGTCCCCCGGGGCTTCACGAGAAATTTGGTGTTGATACAGTCAAATTTTAGAAAGTTGTGGGTAACACGCTGTTTTTCAGTTTATGCTAATTAGCCGAAAATATTTCCAGGTTGACTTTTATGGTCCAAGAGGCTTTTTTGTAGAGCACCCTAACATACACCTGTGTGAGAAATTTCAAGTCAATCGGAGTTACGGTGAGCGGGGCGTGGCCTCTCAAAATTCTTTCGGTCGGGACTTCATAACAGCGCCCCCTAGCGGAAATTCAAAAAACTGTATAATAGCACACCCCGCGGGGTGGGGACGCACGTTGTGTGAAATTTTTGCGTTCCTACGTGCAACGGTGTGGGAGGAGAAGCGGCTAGAAATTTGAGGCAGAATAAAAAGAAGTCAGAAGAAGAAGAAGAAGAAGAAGAAGAATAAGTATGGTGGAGAGTAATAATTACGGGTCCCCAGTTACACTGGGGACCCGTACTTAACTAGAAAATCCCGCGGAGATTTTGAAAGTACGGGTCGCCCTGCGCAGGTCGCCAATCCCCGCGTCGGTGGAGCCCCGCCCTTCGGCCGGGCCCGAAAGCTTCTGCGTACCTCCGCTGTGCGGGGCGTGGCCTCTAAAACTTTCTTCAGTCGGGGCTTAATAACAGCGCCCCCTAGCGGAAATTTAAAAAAAATTCAGAGAGGCTATATTGTAGAGCACCATGAGCTGTACATGTGTAATCAATTTCAAGTCAATCGGAGTCGGGTGACTTTTGTGGCGCCCCCTATGGGTTGATCGCGATAAGCTTCGAGGGACATGCAACCACATGACTTCTGCACATACCCAGAAAGTTTGATGATGATAGGACCTACGGTTAAGGAGTTATGGCCAACGTGTTATTAAGCCCCGCCCCTGTGGCGCCCCCTATGGGTTGATCGCGATAAGCTTCGATGGACATGCAACCACATGACTTCTGCACACACCCAGAAAGTTTCATGATGATAGGACCTACGGTTAAGGAGTTAGGCCCAACGTGTTATTAAGCCCCGCCCATTTGTGGCGCTCCCTATGGGTTGATCTCGATAAGCTTCGATGGACATGCAACCACATGACTTCTGCACACACCCAGCAAGTTTCATGATGATAGGACCTACGGTTAAGGAGTTAGGGCCAACGTGTTATTATGCCCCGCCCCTGCGTAAACGTTTTGGTCAATGGCGGCCATGTTTTTCAAGTTGTCCTACTAATCTTTTACGGGTATGTTTATTGTAGTCCCCCGGGGCTTCACGAGAAATTTGGTGTTGATACAGTCAAATTTTAGAAAGTTGTGGGTAACACGCTGTTTTTCACGTTATGCTAATTAGCTGAAAATATTTCCAGGTTGACTGTTATGGTCCAAGAGGCTTTTTTGTAGAGCACCCTAACATACACCTGTGTGAGAAATTTCAAGTCAATCGGAGTTACGGTGAGCGGGGCGTGGCCTCTCAAAGTTCTTTCGGTCGGGACTTCATAACAGCGCCCCCTAGCGGAAATTCAAAAAACTGTATAATAGCACACCCCGCGGGGTTGGGGCGCACGTTGTGTGAAATTTTTGCGTTTCTACGTGCAACGGTGTGGGAGGAGAAGCGGCTAGAAAATGTGAGGAAGAAGTCAGAAGAAGAAGTAAGAAGTAAGAACTAGAAAATCCCGCGGAGATTTTGAAAGTACGGGTCGCCCTGCGCAGGTCGCCAATCCCCGCGTCGGCGGCGCCCCGCCCTTCGGCCGGGCCCGAAAGCTTCTGCGTACCTCCGCTGTGCGGGGCGCGGCCTCTAAAACTTTCTTCAGTCGGGGCTTAATAACAGCGCCCCCTAGCGGAAATTTAAAAAAAATTCAGAGAGGCTATATTGTAGAGCACCATGAGCTGTACATGTGTAATCAATTTCAAGTCAATCGGAGTCGGGTGACTTTTGTGGCGCCCCCTATGGGTTGATCGCGATAAGCTTCGATGGACATGCAACCACATGACTTCTGCACATACCCAGAAAGTTTCATGATGATAGGACCTACGGTTAAGGAGTTAGGGCCAACGTGTTATTAAGCCCCGCCCATTTGTGGCGCTCCCTATGGGTTGATCTCGATAAGCTTCGATGGACATGCAACCACATGACTTCTTCACACACCCAGCAAGTTTGATGATGATAGGACCTACGGTTAAGGAGTTAGGCCCAACGTGTTATTAAGCCCCGCCCATTTGTGGCGCTCCCTATGGGTTTATCTCGATAAGCTTCGATGGACATGCAACCACATGACTTCTGTACACACCCAGCAAGTTTCATGATGATAGGACCTACGGTTAAGGAGTTAGGGCCAACGTGTTATTAAGCCCCGCCCATTTGTGGCGCCCCCTTTGGGATAATCTCGATATGCTTCGATGGACATGCAACCACGTGACTTCTGCACATACCCAGCAAGTTTGATGATGATAGGACCTATGGTTAAGGAGTTATGGCCAACGTGTTATTAAGCCCCGCCCATTTGTGGCGCCCCCTATGGGTAAATCGCGATAAGCTTTAAGGACATACTACCACATGACTTCTGCACATACCCAGAAAGTTTGATGATGATAGGACCTACGGTTTAGGAGTTATGGCCAACGTGTTATTATGCCCCGCCCCTGCGTAAACGTTTTGGTCAATGGCGGCCATGTTTTTCAAGTTGTCCTACTAATCTTTTACGGGTATGTTTATTGTAGTCCCCCGGGGCTTCACGAGAAATTTGGTGTTGATACAGTGAAATTGCAGAAAGTTGTGGATAACACGCTGTTTTTCAGTTTATGCTAATTAGCGGGAAATATTCCCAGAAGAATTTTTATGGTCCCAGAGGCTTTTTTGTAGAGCACCCTAACATACACCTGTGTGAGAAATTTCAAGTCAATCGGAGTTACGGTGTGCGGGGCGTGGCCTCTCAAAGTTCTTTCAGTCGGGACTTCATAACAGCGCCCCCTAGCGGAATTTCAAAAAACTGTATAATAGCACACCCCGTGGGGTGGGGACGCACGTTGTGTGAAATTTTTGCGTTTCTACGTGCAACGGTGTGGGAGGAGAAGCGGCTAGAAAATGTGAGGAAGAATAAAAAGAAGAAGTCAGAAGAAGAATAAGTATGGTGGAGAGTAATAATTACGGGTCCCCAGTTACACTGGGGACCCGTACTTAATAAGTATGGTGGAGAGTAATAATTACGGGTCCCCAGTTACACTGGGGACCCGTACTTAACTAGAAAATCCCGCGGAGATTTTGAAAGTACGGGTCGCCCTGCGCAGGTCGCCAATCCCCGCGTCGGCGGCGCCCCGCCCTTCGGCCGGGCCCGAAAGCTTCTGCGTACCTCCGCTGTGCGGGGCGCGGCCTCTCAAACTTTCTTCAGTCGGGGATTAATAACAGCGCCCCCTAGCGGAAATTAGAAAAAAATTCCTTGAGGCTAAATTGTAGAGCACCATGAGCTGTACATGTGTAATCAATTTCAAGTCAATCGGAGTCGGGTGACTTTTGTGGCGCCCCCTATGGGTTGATCGCGATAAGCTTCGATGGACATGCAACCACATGACTTCTGCACATACCCAGAAAGTTTCATGATGATAGGACCTACGGTTAAGGAGTTAGGGCCAACGTGTTATTAAGCCCCGCCCATTTGTGGCGCTCCCTATGGGTTGATCTCGATAAGCTTCGATGGACATGCAACCACATGACTTCTTCACACACCCAGCAAGTTTCATGATGATAGGACCTACGGTTAAGGAGTTAGGGCCAACGTGTTATTAAGCCCCGCCCATTTGTGGCGCCCCCTTTGGGTTGATCTCGATATGCTTCGATGGACATGCAACCACATGACTTCTGCACAGACCCAGCAAGTTTCATGATGATAGGACCTACGGTTAAGGAGTTAGGGCCAACGTGTTATTAAGCCCCGCCCATGTGTGGCGCCCCCTATGGGTTGATCTCGATAAGCTTCAATGGACATGCAACCACATGACTTCTGCACATACCCAGCAAGTTTCATGATGATAGGACCTACGGTTAAGGAGTTATGGCCAACGTGTTATTATGCCCCGCCCCTGCGTAAACGTTTTGGTCAATGGCGGCCATGTTTTTCAAGTTGTCCTACTACTCTTTTATGGGTATGTTTATTGTAGTCCCCCGGGGCTTCACGAGAAATTTGGTGTTGATACAGTAAAATCTCCGAAAGTTGTGGACAACACGCTGTTTTTCACTTTATGCTAATTAGCAGGAAATATTCCCAGAAGAATTTTTATGGTCCCAGAGGCTTTTTTGTAGAGCACCCTAACATACACCTGTGTGAGAAATTTCAAGTCAATCGGAGTTACGGTGTGCGGGGCGTGGCCTCTCAAAGTTCTTTCAGTCGGGACTTCATAACAGCGCCCCCTAGCGGAAATTCAAAAAACTGTATAATAGCACACCCCGCGGGGTGGGGACGCACGTTGTGTGAAATTTTTGCATGTCTACGTGTAACGGTGTGGGAGGAGAAGCAGCTAGAAAATGTGAGGCAGAATAAAAAGAAGAAGAAGTCAGAAGAAGAACTAGAAAATCCCGCGGAGATTTTGAAAGTACGGGTCGCCCTGCGCAGGTCGCCAATCCCCGCGTCGGCGGCGCCCCGCCCTTCGGCCGGGCCCGAAAGCTTCTGCGTACCTCCGCTGTGCGGGGCGTGGCCTCTAAAACTTTCTTCAGTCGGGGATTAATAACAGCGCCCCCTAGCGGAAATTAGAAAAAAATTCCTTAAGGCTAAATTGTAGAGCACCATGAGCTGTACATGTGTAATCAATTTCAAGTCAATCGGAGTCGGGTGACTTTTGTGGCGCCCCCTATGGGTTGATCGCGATAAGCTTCGATGGACATGCAACCACATGACTTCTGCACATACCCAGAAAGTTTCATGATGATAGGACCTACGGTTAAGGAGTTAGGGCCAACGTGTTATTAAGCCCCGCCCATTTGTGGCGCTCCCTATGGGTTGATCTCGATAAGCTTCGATGGACATGCAACCACATGACTTCTTCACACACCCAGCAAGTTTCATGATGATAGGACCTACGGTTAAGGAGTTAGGGCCAACGTGTTATTAAGCCCCGCCCATTTGTGGCGCCCCCTTTGGGTTAATCTCGATATGCTTCGATGGACATGCAACCACATGACTTCTGCACACACCCAGCAAGTTTCATGATGATAGGACCTACGGTTAAGGAGTTAGGGCCAACGTGTTATTAAGCCCCGCCCATTTGTGGCGCTCCCTATGGGTTGATCTCGATATGCTTCGATGGACATGCAACCACATGACTTCTGCACACACCCAGCAAGTTTCATGATGATGGGACCTACGGTTAAGGAGTTAGGGCCAACGTGTTATTAAGCCCCGCCCATTTGTGGCGCCCCCTTTGGTTTGATCTCGATATGCTTCGATGGACATGCAACCACATGACTTCTGCACACACCCAGCAAGTTTCATGATGATAGGACCTACGGTTAAGGAGTTAGGGCCAACGTGTTATTAAGCCCCGCCCATTTGTGGCGCCCCCTATGGGTTGATCTCGATAAGCTTCGATGGACATGCAACCACATGACTTCTGCACACACCCAGCAAGTTTCATGATGATAGGACCTACGGTTAAGGAGTTAGGGCCAACGTGTTATTAAGCCCCGCCCATTTGTGGCGCCCCCTTTGGGTTAATCTCGATATGCTTCGATGGACATGCAACCACATGACTTCTGCACACACCCAGCAAGTTTCATGATGATAGGACCTACGGTTAAGGAGTTAGGGCCAACGTGTTATTAAGCCCCGCCCATTTGTGGCGCCCCCTTTGGGTTGATCTCGATATGCTTCGATGGACATGCAACCACATGACTTCTGCACATACCCAGCAAGTTTGATGATGATAGGACCTACGGTTAAGGAGTTAGGGCCAACGTGTTATTAAGCCCCGCCCATGTGTGGCGCCCCCTATGGGTTAATCGCGATAAGCTTCAACAGACATGCTACCACATGACTTCTGCACATACCCAGCAAGTTTGATGATGATAAGACCTATGGTTAAGGAGTTATGGCCAACGTGTTATTAAGCCCCTCCCCTGCGTAAACGTTTTGGTCAATGGCGGCCATGTTTTTCAAGTTGTCCTACTAATCTTTTACGGGTATGTTTATTGTAGTCCCCCGGGGCTTCACGAGAAATTTGGTGTTGATACAGTCAAATTGCAGAAAGTTGTGGATAACACGCTGTTTTTCAGTTTATGCTAATTAGCGGGAAATATTCCCAGAAGAATTTTTATGGTCCCAGAGGCTTTTTTGTAGAGCACCCTAACATACACCTGTGTGAGAAATTTCAAGTCAATCGGAGTTACGGTGTGCGGGGCGTGGCCTCTCAAAGTTCTTTCAGTCGGGACTTCATAACAGCGCCCCCTAGCGGAAATTCAAAAAACTGTATAATAGCACACCCCGTGGGGTGGGGACGCACGTTGTGTGAAATTTTTGCGTTTCTACGTGCAACGGTGTGGGAGGAGAAGCAGCTAGAAATTTGAGGCAGAATAAGAAGTAAGAAGTAAGAAGAACTAGAAAATCCCGCGGAGATTTTGAAAGTACGGGTCGCCCTGCGCAGGTCGCCAATCCCCGCGTCGGCGGCGCCCAGCCCTTCGGCCGGGCCCGAAAGCTTCTGCGTACCTCCGGTGTGCGGGGCGTGGCCTCTAAAACTTTCTTCAGTCGGGGCTTAATAACAGCGCCCCCTAGCGGAAATTTAAAAAAAAATCCGAGAGGCTATATTGTAGAGCACCATGAGCTGTACATGTGTAATCAATTTCAAGTCAATCGGAGTCGGGTGACTTTTGTGGCGCCCCCTATGGGTTGATCGCGATAAGCTTCGATGGACATGCAACCACATGACTTCTGCACACACCCAGAAAGTTTCATGATGATAGGACCTACGGTTAAGGAGTTAGGGCCAACGTGTTATTAAGCCCCGCCCATTTGTGGCGCTCACTATGGGTTGATCTCGATAAGCTTCGATGGACATGCAACCACATGACTTCTGCACACACCCAGCAAGTTTGATGATGATAGGACCTATGGTTAAGGAGTTATGGCCAATTTGTGGATAGGCCCCGCCCCTGTGGCGCCCCCTATGGGTTAATCGCGATAAGCTTCGATGGACATTCTACCACATGACTTCTGCACATACCCAGCAGGTTTCATGATGATAGGACCTATGGTTAAGGAGTTATGGCCAACGTGTTATTAAGCCCCACCCATTTGTGACGCCCCCTATGGGTTGATCTCGATAAGCTTCGATGGACATGCAACCACATGACTTCTGCACATACCCAGCAAGTTTGATGATGATAGGACCTATGGTTAAGGAGTTACAGCCAATTTGTGGATAGGCCCCGCCCCTGTGGCGCCCCCTATGGGTAAATCGCGATAAGCTTCAAAGGCACATGCTACCACATGACTTCTGCACACCCAGCAAGTTTCATGATGATAGGACCTACGGTTAAGGAGTTAGGGCCAACGTGTTATTAAGCCCCACCCATTTGTGGCGCCCCCTATGGGTTTATCTCGATGAGCTTCGATGGACATGCTACCACATGACTTCTGCACATACCCAGCAAGTTTCATGATGATAGGACCTACGGTTAAGGAGTTATGGCCAACGTGTTATTATGCCCCGCCCCTGCGTAAACGTTTTGGTCAATGGCGGCCATGTTTTTCAAGTTGTCCTACTAATCTTTTACGGGTATGTTTATTGTAGTCCCCCGGGGCTTCACGAGAAATTTGGTGTTGATACAGTAAAATCTCCGAAAGTTGTGGATAACACGCTGTTTTTCAGTTTATGCTAATTAGCAGGAAATATTCCCAGAAGAATTTTTATGGTCCCAGAGGCTTTTTTGTAGAGCACCCTAACATACACCTGTGTGAGAAATTTCAAGTCAATCGGAGTTACGGTGTGCGGGGCGTGGCCTCTCAAAGTTCTTTCAGTCGGGACATCATAACAGCGCCCCCTAGCGGAAATTCAAAAAACTGTATAATAGCACACCCCGCGGGGTGGGGACGCACGTTGTGTGAAATTTTTGCGTTTCTACGTGCAACGGTGTGGGAGGAGAAGCGGCTAGAAAATGTGAGGAAGAAGTCAGAAGAAGAAGTAAGAAGTAAGAATAAGTATGGTGGAGAGTAATAATTACGGGTCCCCAGTTACACTGGGGACCCGTACTTAATAAGTATGGTGGAGAGTAATAATTACGGGTCCCCAGTTAACACTGGGGACCCGTACTTAATAAGTATGGTGGAGAGTAATAATTACGGGTCCCCAGTTACACTGGGGACCCGTACTTAACTAGAAAATCCCGCGGAGATTTTGAAAGTACGGGTCGCCCTGCGCAGGTCGCCAATCCCCGCGTCGGCGGCGCCCCGCCCTTCGGCCGGGCCCGAAAGCTTCTGCGTACCTCCGCTGTGCGGGGCGTGGCCTCTAAAACTTTCTTCAGTCGGGGCTTAATAACAGCGCCCCCTAGCGGAAATTTAAAAAAAATTCAGAGAGGCTATATTGTAGAGCACCATGAGCTGTACATGTGTAATCAATTTCAAGTCAATCGGAGTCGGGTGACTTTTGTGGCGCCCCCTATGGGTTAATCGCGATAAGCTTCGAGGGACATGCTACCACATGACTTCTGCACACACCCAGCAAGTTTGATGATGATAGGACCTACGGTTAAGGAGTTATGGCCAATTTGTGGAAAGGCCCCGCCCCTGTGGCGCCCCCTATGGGTTGATCGCGATAAGCTTCGAGGTACATACTACCACATGACTTCTGCACATACCCAGCAAGTTTGATGATGATAGGACCTACGGTTAAGGAGTTATGGCCAATTTTTGGAAAGGCCCCGCCCCTGTGGCGCCCCCTATGGGTTGATCGCGATAAGCTTTGAGGTACATGCTACCACATGACTTCTGCACATACCCAGCAAGTTTGATGATGATAAGACCTACAGTTAAGGAGTTATGGCCAACGTGTTATTAAGCCCCGCCCCTGTGGCGCCCCCTATGGGTTAATCTCGATAAGCGTCGAAGGACATGCTACTACATGACTTCTGCACATACCCAGCAAGTTTGATGATGATAGGACCTACGGTTAAGAAGTTAGGGCCAACGTGTTATTAAACCCCGCCCATTTGTGGCGCCCCCTATAGGTTGATCTCAATAAGCTTCGATGGACATGCAACCACATGACTTCTGCACATACCCAGCAAGTTTGATGATGATAGGACCTACGGTTAAGGAGTTAGGGCCAACGTGTTATTATGCCCCGCCCATTTGTGGCGCCCCCTTTGGTTTGATCTCGATATGCTTCGATGGACATGCAACCACATGACTTCTGCACACACCCAGCAAGTTTCATGATGATAGGACCTACGGTTAAGGAGTTAGGGCCAACGTGTTATTATGCCCCGCCCATT
>CASHTC010000345.1:80000-82500 GCA_949357725.1 Hyperoplus immaculatus
TGTGTGTGTGTGTTGACTTGAAAGACTTTCGAGGACACACACTAGACTTGAACCAGTTGATTGTGGACCGTTAGTGCATTTGGAGACAAAAGCTATAGCCTACATTCTCAATGTGTCACATGATGTGCAAAGCCTGCTATAAGAGGATCACTGCATTTCATAAAGTGTTGTGTGTGTGTGTGTGTGTGTGTGTGTGTGTGTGTGTGTGCGCGCGCGCTGAGGCCTATAGGCTCTATAAACAGGCGTGTTACTATAGCTACTATGGGCCTCCCTTTGTTTACATACCAGTTTACAGAGCCTAGGCTGCGTATTAACACCACCAGATTTTTTAATCAGCGCACACACACACACACACAGTACAGACAGGTAGCGGATCATGAGGAGATATTCACTGATTTTGACAACAAGCGTTCTCCAGAATCATTGACTACACCTTTAAGAGTTGGGATCACTAGCTCACTGTCATTGTAAGAGGTGTATTCGGACTCACATGCCACGTTGTAAAGCGGGTGGGGCAGTTTAAAAGGCTTGTAGACACACATACACATACACACACACACTCACTCACTCACTCACTCACTCACTCACTCACTCACTCACTCACTCACTCACTCACTCACTCACTCACACACACACACACACACACACACACACACACACACACACACACACACAGTTTAAAAGGCTTGGGCACGGTTGTAAATAAACACTGAGAGATAGCATGCAAGCTAACACAGGCTAAAGGAGCAAGCAGTGTACAAGGGGCGGCTGTGGTGAGGTGTGTAGGGCGGTCGTCCACTGGGTTACAGGGTCGGTGGTTGGATCCCCCGTCTCCCCGCCACATGTCCAAGTGTCCCTGGGCAAAGAGACACTGAACCCTAAATGTCTCCTGATAGTTAGCTTGCACCCTGCGTGGTAGCTGCTGCTGCTATCGGTGTGTGAATGGTAACGTGGGAAAGGAAAACAGGTCTCCCTTGAAAAAGAGTCTCCGGTCTCAATGGGATTTACCTGTATTTGAATTATTATTATTTTTTTAGCCGATGCTGTTGGTGTGACAGGGAGACACAATAATGTGTTGTGTTATCTGCTTCAGTAGCCTACAGTAGCTCACATCGCCCACCACTCCTGGAAATAAATGAAGTCATCTTCCAAACCGAAACAAAAACAACAGTTACACGTGCACACCCCTCCATTTAAATAAAAGGTTGAAAAAAAAAAACAGATGCATATTGTGTTTTAAAATGACAGGTCTTCAACTAAACCTTAAAGGTGCAGTGTGTAATATGACATCATCAAGAAAGTTCTACAAAGTTCTAGAATGCAACGCTCCCTGGGTAACCCCAACCCTTTAGAATAATAACAGAAGCTACAGTGGCCTTCAAGGACAAGAACAATTCTACATTTTAAACAATGCACCTGATGACATTCCAACTATGACACTTTCAAGATGGCGGCACTAGGCCTTGGTCCAAGATATGCAGAAATATGGACATATATGAGACCCTTTCTAGGGGAAAAAATAATTATTCAAAACATTTTTTTCAGCTATTATGCACTAAATTAAATGTACTTATGGATATTATAATTACTTTCTACAAAATCTGCTAGGAAATAAAACCCAAAATTCTACACACTGCAGGTTTAATGCTGTTATCCCCTTACTCAAACTGGCTGGACATATGAGGCTTGCCATTTCAAAAAACAACTCTTAACCCTCCTGTCTTTTGAAACAGGGCTCTTTGTAACAGCTATTCAAACATTTGTTGTATTTTTCCTTCTCACCCTGCGTTCCAAATCACATACTCTTTCTTTTTCCTGCACTACATACTAAAGTACAGAAGAGTTTTAGTCTTTTTACTACACTATATACTAAAGTACAGAAGAGTTTTAGTCTTTTTACTACACTACATACTAAAGTACAGAAGAGTTTTAGTCTTTTTACTACACTACATACTAAAGTACAGAAGAGTTTTAGTCTTTTTACTACACTACATACTAAAGTACAGAAGAGTTTTAGTCTTTTTACTACACTACATACTAAAGTACAGAACAGTTTTAGTCTTTTCACTACACTACATACTAAAGTACAGAAGAGTTTTAGTCTTTTTACTACACTACATACTAAAGTACAGAAGAGTTTTAGTCTTTTTACTACACTACATACTAAAGTACAGAAGAGTTTTAGTCTTTTTACTACACTACATACTAAAGTACAGAAGAGTTTTAGTCTTTTTACTACACTACATACTAAAGTACAGAACAGTTTTAGTCTTTTCACTACACTACATACTAAAGTACAGAAGAGTTTTAGTCTTTTCACTACACTACATACTAAAGTACAGAAGAGTTTTAGTCTTTTTACTACACTACATACTGAAGTACAGAAGAGTTTTAGGGCCACAGACAGGAGAGAGAAAAAAAATCAGATAAGGAAGATTTATTTTTCATTATATCGAGAAATGTCAAGAATAAAGACGAATACTCCAAAATGCTATTGGAG
>CASHTC010000345.1:87500-90000 GCA_949357725.1 Hyperoplus immaculatus
CCAAATTTTAGGAACTATTCCAGAGGAGATGGAAAGATTAAAAATATGGGTTATTTGTTTTGATATTATATGTGTCGAAAGCTTGATTGAAAAGGGGTCCAAATTGTCCTCTCCCATGTACTTCTTGGGGTTGATGGCGAGGAGCGCATCTACAACAACACTTGTGGGAAGAAGATCAAGGCTGAAAAGAGGAGTTTGAGAGACAGGCGGTACGTTACTACTGGTGGTAGAAGGCCTATATCCTCCATTCTGAAAGAGTTGACCAGCAGCAACAAAGTGTTTATTAAAAGCTAAGCCAATCTCTTTTTGATCATTGAGAGTGTGACCATTTAATTTGATCTGAGTGGGAACTGTGCTAGAATTGTTTTTATTATAGTTCACAGCTTTCCAAAATAGTGCAGGGTTAGAGTAGCAGTTTGAGATTAATTCAAGGTAGTATTCAGATTTGGCTTTGACACACACTCACACACACACACACACACACACACACACACACACACACACACACACTCACACTATGAACAAATTGTAACATATGCAAACTAAAGTGACATGGAAGGATGGCCCTCTGAATTATTTTCTTAAAGAACCACTTTGGGGGGCACCACAAAAAATTCTCTATGCAGGAAAAACCCTGTATATGCATTCTGATTGCCTTTCTAATTACACACACACACACACAGACAGACAGACACACAGACACACACACACACACACACACAGTCTGTATAATATGCGTATGAAGTTCCATAAACAACTGTAGCTGCATCAATGTACCATCAGTGTTTTAACTGTGACACACTCACTCACACTCACACTCACACACACACTCACTCACACTCACACACACACACACACACACACACACACACACACACACACACACACACACACACACACTCACACTCACACTCACACACTCACACACACTCACACACACACACACACACACACACTGAAGCACTCATTACCAGTGATTTGATGGGACCCACTCACCCATAGTGTTTGTTTGTTTTCTCCCAAAAGGAAAAATGCAGCTAAGTAGTAGTAGCAACACAATGCTAATTAGAAACACAGTCAATGTTACATCAACTCACAGACTGTGTGTGTGTGTGTGTGTGTGTGTGTGTGTGTGTGTGTGTGTGTGTGTGTGTGTGTGTGTGTGTGTGTGTGTGTGTGTGTGTATAATTAGAAAAGCAATCAGAAAAAGTGGTTTAAATGCTGTTTTAATGACTTAAGCAATCACATAGACAGCAGTTAGTGAGTGCTTTTCAAATGGGAGGTTTTTAAGATCAGCTGAAGTGTTTACATCAGCCCACAGAGGTGTGTGTGTGTGTGTGTGTGTGTGTGTGTGTGTGGTAGTGTGTGTTTTTTAAAGATGCTGATGTTGGCTTTTCTGGGCTTAAAACTATTTATTTTTTGGATTTAAAATGCTGAAGTTTTCACAAGCAATAGTCATAAAGCCCCTGGTCTCACTGGGCTGCGACAGTGTGTCCCTAAAGCCCCTGTCTCACTGGGCTGCGACAGTGTGTCCCTAAAGCCCCTGTCTCACTGGGCTGAGACAGTGTGTCCCTAAAGCCCCTGTCTCACTGGGCTGAGACAGTGTGTCCCTAAAGCCCCTGGTCTCACTGGGCTGCGACAGTGTGTCCCTAAAGCCCCTGGTCTCACTGGGCTGAGACAGTGTGTCCCTAAAGCCCCTATCTCACTGGGCTGCGACAGTGTGTCCCTAAAGCCCCTGTCTCACTGGGCTGCGACAGTGTAAAGCCCCTATCTCACTGGGCTGCGACAGTGTGCGACAAGTTGGAGACACAAAATTGCGACAAAATATGCCAATTGGCGACAATTTTCACTTGCAGTCTCACTGAGTTGGTTCCTCACGACACGTTTGTGAATGTCCCATGGCCAAAACTTGCCGGGAGGTCGCATTTATGTCTCGCGAACGTCTGGCGAGCGTCGCACGGACGGAATGTCAGTCTCATTTTTGTCTCAAATCAGTCGCAATTTAGTTTCATATGTCGCCAAACCCTCGCAAAGTTGTCTGACATTTCTCGCACTTTCTGACTCGAGGAGACTAAATTGAGAAGGGTTTGCGACGCGTTCGAGACACCTGCGACGACTCTGAGACTATTTTGAGACTAGATTTGTCGCACACTTTTTTTTGAACATGTTCAAAATTCAAGCGACAGGACTGCGCAGCTCTGCGACTCATGCGAGGAAATTGAGACCTCCGCGAACGTTTGGAGACAGTTTAGAGACTCCCTCGCGAATGCAGTCTCCAACTTATCGCAAACAGTCGCAGCCCAGTGAGATAGGGGCTTTAGAAACAATATTTGGTCCAAAACTAATCATAAAAAAAGTAGTAACTCTTCCCTTTTCTACTTAACACTATAACTCTTAAAGAGGACCTATGATGCTTTTTGACTTTTATGACCTATAAACGTTGTTATGATGATTTATAGTCATGCTTAACCATACTAAATTATCAAATAATGACTTACAT
>CASHTC010000345.1:102500-104259 GCA_949357725.1 Hyperoplus immaculatus
ATGGGGTGATTTGTGCGCAAGGGCCTGGGTGAGTTATAAGTAAGTAAGTAAGTAAAATGTATTTATAAAAGCACATTTATGACAGTTTGCACTGTCCAAAGTGCTGTACATAGTGCATTCAGTAGGTAAACAATGAAGGTAAAATAACAATAACCAAAATAAAAGACGTAAAGCCCATACATCCACATAAACACAGATAGTAGTGCAGAGGTAAGTAAGTAGTGCAGAGGTTAATGGGGAGGAAACACCAGGGTGTACATATGGGTTTTGAGCCTTGATTTAAAGGCAGAAATGTAGGGGGAATCACATTTGTCAGGTGGCAGTTGGTTCCACAAGCACGGAGCAACTAGTGCAAAGTACATTTCTGAGAGTTGTGCCAGTGGCATGGCTGTATACGCTGGTCACCAAAAGAAAGTGATAGTCTACAGTAGCTCAGGAGAGAGTGACATCTCAATTCCACTTAACGACACCACTGATGAGAGTTCAGATGGCCAGAAAGATGATGATGGTGACTTTGTCATTGTGACACAATGACAAGACAACTTTTTTTCCGAAAGCTATATTTCTTAAACAGTTTATTCCAGATCCAAAGTTTTTATTGCCAGGGATGCACAACATCCTGAAATATATGTACATATTTGAGTTGGAGACATAACTGTCAAGGCCTCACTTTAAAATCACTTTGAGTAAAAAGTTGCACAAATCACCCCACCTTCCCCTATATATATATATATATATATATATATATATATATATATATATATATATATATATATATATATATATATATATATATATATATATATATATATATATATATATATATATATATAGCTGCATTTCTATTGGTTTAAATTTCATATTTTATATTTCAGTCTCGACACACACACACACTCAAACTATCACTCACTCACTCACTCACTCACTCACTCACTCACTCATCTATCTATCCATCTATCCGTATATCCATCTATCCATCCAACCATCTATCTCTCTCTTTCTCTCGTCCTCCCTCCCTTCCTTCCTTCCTCCCTTGGTCCCTCCCTTTCCTTTCCTGTGTCTGTCTGTCTGTCTGTCTGTCTGTCTGTCTGTCTGTCTGTCGCTCTCTCCATCCTATCCTCACTTCCTTCCTTCCTTCCTTCCTTCTCTTTCTCTCTCACCCTCCCTTGGTCCCTCCCTCGTTCACTATGTCTGTAGCTCTCTGTCTGTCTCTCTGTCTGTCTCTCTCTCCAGCCTATCCTCACTTCATCCTTCCTTCTCTCTCTCCCTCTCTCTCCCTTGGTCCCTCCCTCGTTCACTATGTCTGTAGCTGTCTGTCTGTCTGTCTGTCTGTCTGTCGCTCTCTCCATCCTATCCTCACTTCCATCCTTCCTTCTCTTTCTCTCTCACCCTCCCTTGGTCCTTCCCTCGTTCACTGTCTGTAGCTGTCTGTCTGTCTGTCTGTCTGTCTGTCTCTCTCTCTCCATCCTATCCTCTCTCCATCCTTCCTTCTCTCTCTCCCTCACCCTCCCTTGGTCCCTCCCTCGTTCACCATGTCTGTAGCTGTCTGGTAGATTGATGGTCTGTTGGTGCAATCATCCCCCTTTCCAAGCTACTTTTGATGGATCGCCTTTAGCCCGACCATTCAAGCCCTTTGTTGAACTTCTTGTTGTTATCTCTCTCTCTCTCTCTCTCTCTCTCTCTCTCTCTCTCTCTCTCTCTCTCTCTCTCTCTCTCTCTCTCTCTCTCTCTCTCTCTCTCTCTCTCTCTCTCTCTCTCT
>CASHTC010000346.1:5000-7500 GCA_949357725.1 Hyperoplus immaculatus
TAGTGTAGTAAAAAGACTAAAACTCTTCTGTACTTTAGTATGTAGTGTAGTAAAAAGACTAAAACTCTTCTGTACTTTAGTATGTAGTGTAGTAAAGAGACTAAAACTCTCCTGTACTTTAGTATGTAGTGTAGTAAAAAGACTAAAACTCTTCTGTACTTTAGTATGTAGTGTAGTAAAAAGACTAAAACTCTTCTGTACTTTAGTATGTAGTGTAGTAAAAAGACTAAAACTCTTCTGTACTTTAGTATGTAGTGTAGTAAAAAGACTAAAACTCTTCTGTACTTTAGTACGTAGTGTAGTAAAGAGACTAAAACTCTCCTGTACTTTAGTATGTAGTGTAGTAAAAAGACTAAAACTCTTCTGTACTTTAGTATGTAGTGTAGTAAAAAGACTAAAACTCTTCTGTACTTTAGTATGTAGTGTAGTAAAAAGACTAAAACTCTTCTGTACTTTAGTATGTAGTGTAGTAAAAAGACTAAAACTCTTCTGTACTTTAGTATGTAGTGTAGTAAAAAGACTAAAACTCTTCTGTACTTTAGTATGTAGTGTAGTAAAAAGACTAAAACTCTTCTGTACTTTAGTATGTAGTGTAGTAAAAAGACTAAAACTCTCCTGTACTTTAGTATGTAGTGTAGTAAAAAGACTAAAACTCTTCTGTACTTTAGTATGTAGTGTAGTAAAAAGAAAGAGTACGTGATTTGGAACGCAGGGAATATCTCCCATTGAACTCAACAACCCTTAAAAAAAATACAGTTTTCTGTTATGGCGGAAATGACTTCCCAAAGGTAAAAGGGTCTGGAGAAAACTCTGAAGGACACAATTATTATTTTTCCAAGCCAAAGGGATCTGCTAGTTATTTTCAAAGCACCACATAACCTATTCAAGCACAGTTAAGATTCAGGGTCGAGCAAAAAATTACAATAAACAAAATTAAAATCACCAAAGCACATCTACAATCTTTATGGAGTGGAGAGGCCAGATGCATCTTTATCCCAAACCTTTAAAAACAGCCAGAGTGGAAAAAGGTAAATGCTCAAATTCTCTCTCAAGTTCTCTCAACTATAACTGGTCACTGTTATATTGTAAATTGATTTTTTTAGGGACTTTGCAAAGGGGTAATGGGCACACTCTTTTTCCCTGCCGAAATTGATGGTTAACAAGGGGGAGGGGGAGGGGGGGGGCTTGTGCTTGTAGAATCTCTGCTAACAAGAGCCAGTGCCATGGAAGTGGGTTTAGGTTTAAAGGTGTCAAGCAATTCTGGAGAATGCTTTTTTGTCCAAATCACTTTTTGTAAAAAATCAGTGAATATCTCCTCACACTCTACTACTACCTGTCGGTACTGTGTGTGTGTGTGTGTGTGTGTGTGTGTGTGTGTGTGTGTGTGTGTGTGTGTGTGTGTGCTGAAATAAATCTATTGTTAATACACAGCCTAGGCTCTGTAAACTGGTATGTAAACAAAGGATATGTTAACAAAGGGGCCCACCATAGCTAGCAACATGCACTTGATTTATTTTCAACCAAACAGGTAGCGGATAATGAGGAGATATTCACTGAATTTGACAAAAAAGTGATTTAGACAACAAGCGTTCTCCAGAATCACTGACTACACCTTTAAGTTTGGCCTGGAGTTACATGGGGGTTGGGTTCACTAATAACCAAATAACATGGAACGCACTATTCCTGCCAACGTGCCCTTGAGCAACACAATATTTTCCCATTTGCAGAGGACAGGTAGCGCTGAGAAGGAGCATCTGTAGTTAGCCTAGAACCATGAATACTAGTAGTAGTAGTGTGTGTGTATATGTGTGTGTGTGTGTGTGTGTGTGTGTGTGTGTGTGTGTGTGTGTGTGTGTGTGTGTGTGTGTGTGTGTGTGCCCGCCTGTCTGCCTGTCTGTCTGGGCGAAGGGGGAATCTCCAGTGTTTTTGCCTCGGGGTGGTGACAAAACACACACACACACACACACGCACACACACACACGCACACACACACACACACACACACACACACACACACACACACACACACACACATACACATGCACAGCTTAGATCCATGAATGCTAGTGGAAGTCCTTATTCTTTCCTATGTAGCTTAGGGGGTTATAATAACTTACCATATTGTGCATCTCAGCAGATTGTGTTTAAATAACCTTCCCATCGTTACGGTGTTGTTCTCCTGCTTATTCTAGATTCTCTTTGTGTCAGGCTGTTCTAGTTTATTCTCCCTGAAGAATCCCAAAGTTCAGTGTCTAAATTTAACTAAAAATCTCAAATAGAGAGTGAATAGTTTTAGTTGCCTAGTGGAGGGTAATTGGTGATAAAATTGGAGGTAGATGTAAACCGTAAGACTTACCCGGACACACACACACACACACACACACACACACACACACAGGCAAATGTCAAGGGTACATACACAGCTGTGCCTTAGTATTGTTGATTGAAAAGCTGTCGTATCACTAAAGATACAATTAAGTGCTTAATTTTCTGAGAGTGT
>CASHTC010000346.1:12500-20000 GCA_949357725.1 Hyperoplus immaculatus
TACTAGAAAGGGTTAATAGTTTAGAGGAGGTCGGCCTCATCCTAGGATGAGGGGGCTCTGATAAAATAGACACTTTTCAACACAGTGGTATATATTGAATATTATACTTTCGATAAATGTAAAACTCAGGTGGTAAAGAGGGTAAATCTAGCGCTATTAAACAAAGAGGACGGGGTTCGCGTCTCTTGTAGGAACGGTGGTGAGCGGAGAGTCGTCTTTATGAAGGAATAATAGACAATTTAAGCATTGTGCTACAAGTTGGTTAATATGGGTTTGATAGGACATAACTAATAAACCTTTTGATACTAGCTTTTCATTTAGATTAGACCTTTTCAAGTCGAAATCGTAATATGGCGCCCAGCGAACGTGGGGCTCGAGTAAGATAGTTAGTTTCATATAACTGTGTATATATATATAGAAGGGATAGAGAAATAACTTTCTTCCGAGCTTAAAATACAAGGACCTGAAACTCCCGTGAGGGAGAGAGTCTTTTTCAACCGGCGAAAACAAGCCGAGGAAATAATTAATGTCTGCCAGAAGGAATAAAAATACGACGTGTCTCCAATTTGCGTTAAATTTCCTTTAATAAAAATATAACGCACGAACCAGCACAATTGGAGATTAAGTTTTTTGTTTCTTCTGCTTTACTTAAATCTAGTAACTAATACACTGGACAGGAGGCTATTTGGTCTTCCTCTAAAAACTCGGCCGGCTTTCTTATGTAAAGTAGGAATCGTCTGTTTAAAATGGGGAGATTAAAACTGTTTAGGTAAGATGTTATAGACTAGGTTCAGTAAAAAAGCGCTTTCTGATTGAGATAAAACTCAAAGTAGACAGAAAGGGATTTAGTAGATAGTTCAATTGTTTCTGCGTACTAAGTTTAGGTGTTACAAGTACTTGTGGTTATTAGTTTGTAATAATCGAAGCCAGGCGGTAGGATATATTTAAAAAGATAAGTATATAATACCTCCCCTTTCTCACTGGAATCGAAAAAGGCGATGTCCAGAACAGGTGAAAGTCCAGTTAATCTGATCAAATTAGTGTACGACTCAGGGATCCAAGAAAGGAATTAAAAGGCTTGTTACCACCATATATAGTAAAGGTGTTTCACTTTTACTCACCCGTCATTTGTTTTTTAGTGGCTAGATTGTAGCTTACTTTACAATTAAGGATAGATGCGGTTTAACTCTGTTGTATAGCCTACATGAACAGAGAGAGAGAGCCTTAGGCTTCCACAAGAGGAGAGAGCAACCTCTTTAAGAATTTTTTCTTACACGAAACAATAGTAGATTTTAAAGTTTCTGACTATTTTAATGGTACACATAGATTTACATGTTAAACTATTAGGACCATAACCGATGAAAACCATTGTGGTAGTAGCCTAATTTATTTTCTAAATAGGGACTTTTGAGAGGGTAATTCTTCCTTTTCTCCTTCTCCTCCATTTTGAGAGACATGCAGTTTGCACCCAGGGAAATCAAAATGGAGTCTGCACCCCGGGAGTCATTAAAAAACGGGGGAGCAGAGGTGACAAACATTTCACCAAGGTTTTCCAAATTGTCAGAAAAAAAAGCAATTCTAGATTACAGTAAGAAAGCTTTGAGAGCTCAAAATCAACTTTCGAAAAATATGGGGTAAAATAGTCTTATATGAGTAAGTTATTGAGTCCATCTGTTGATAAGATGGGGAAATAGGTGCTCGCTGTGTTTTTAACACTTAAACAAACTCTTACATTTTGTAAACGGGACAGGCACGGCTCTCACTTTAAATAGTGCGCTCTATGTTACCACAGTAAAGTTAGCAACTGCGTGCAAACGGGGCATTTCCTTTGCGCCTTCACATTAAAAAGCATGATTAATAGCAAACGTAAGTAGGCTTTTATTTTGAAGCAGATAAAAACAGGAATATAGTTTTTCACATGAAGCGCACTAGATAGGCTATAGCAGCATGTCTTCTGTTTAATGGATTTAAAAATGGTAAAAATAGACAAAGCTTTCCATTTACACTACTACTTGCTGCGCTCACACTAAAAACCTCATGAACGTTAGTGGTAGTCTTTCAGGCATATATTTTCATTAAACATTTGTAGAGAAAGGAAAATGGTTTTTCAGAGCAAAGAGAAGAGACTGCTCTGAAGCTTTAACCGCGAGTCAGTATAGAAACAGTTTGAAATTAGAGCAGTAGAAGTACTCGCAAAATATTCACAAACAATCTTTGTCATTTAGCCTACAAAGGTGAAGTAATCTATTTAATATAGGTTTAAGGTTTTATGGTTTGGGTTTTTAATGAGAGAAATAGATGTTCTAAAAATGATTGTTAAAGCAGTCAGACAGGATAGTCTATTGGTAACCGAGAAATAGGAATAGAAAGGCCTAAATAGCCTATGGCTAGAGAACTTTGATTTTCCATCAAAAGTAAGAAAATGCACACACCAGAGTGACCATCGAAATGGCCTCGATAAGTTACTCTGGTGCACAAACTTTGTAGAACTTACTGGACACATAAGATGGGGTTCATTTTAAAAGAGAAATTTGTTCTCATTTCCAAAATGCACATACAACACAAGAGTTAAGAGATTCAACACTGTGTTTGGTTGATGAGTTAAAGATACGACTGAGAATACTCCTTTGAGAAATTAAATAAAGTGGAGACACCTTACCTCATTCTTCTTTGATTCAGTGTTGAACTCTTTTTAGCTCAATATACATTACACAATGCCGTGTGGAATATTGTCTGCCCTGGGGACCGATTTATTATCTTTATTTTATTTAGATGTTTAATACATTTGTACATTTGATCTCAGAGTGTGAAGAGAAGTAAACCGTGGGTAGAAAAACCTTTGCAGGTTCCCACCGACTGTGCCTGGGAATTCACACCTTAGAGGAACTAGGGCCTACATGAAAACATATTGTAGCCCTAAAAAGAAGTGGCCAGAGTTTATGGCGTCTATCCTTCCTTCCTACACACTCTGAGCTGACTTTTGAAGACACAGCAGGTGCGTGTGGTCTTTGAGTTCAAAACGTTAACTTTTTATATTTTGCCTTTACTTTCTTAGTCTAGATCGTTCCTTCTTTTTGTTTTTATCTTTTTATTTAATCACAGTCTTCTCTATCGTAGAAGGTTTTTTATCTCAGCTATTTTTTGTTTTTCCAGATGAGCGTGAAAACTGAAATCCAAAATAATATGGCTTCAGCTTAATTTTATGTTTTTTTTAAAGGATTGGACTGGTAACCTTGTTTTTGCGGTTTTGGTTGGAGTTTAGAAAACATATGGGCAGTTTACCGTCTCCGGGCCAAAAACTCATTATGAGGTTGGCCGGAGCACCCGTTAATCTTTATTTTTGCCAGTCCGACCTTTCTCTTTTGTTTAATTCAAGATACGACAGGAAAAAACGTAGGGGGTTATTGTTTAGCACGGGTCAATTTTGAGATGTGTGTCTATTCTAGTTTCCACAACATAGGCTATATTCTTTCATATTGATGTGCACGACGGGACCAAAAATAAGCGTTTGAATGTTTATTTTACTATATATTTTATTTTTATTTTTTCCTTGCGTCTGAGTTTTGCTCCAAGGTTTTGCCAAAAGTGAGCATTGTAACGTAACATACAGCAGCGCGAGCGTTGTCTGACTCGTAATAACCATGGTACTATTAGAAAGCTCTGTATCTCAAGTATAATCTTATAGGATCAAAATATGGACATTTGCTTTTGATTAGTAACAAATAAGTGAAAGTGTGAGGAGTGATTTGGTGCAGTGAGCGCAACCTGTTTGACTGGTGCGCGTATGATTTGATTCGCCAGAAGGCATCACGGGACCTGCTCTGGTTGCCGGGTAGTTTGAAAATCACAAAATAAAATGGTAAAAAACACCGAAAATATTCCAAACTAACACAAAATAAAGACTGATTTATGTGGATACGGACATTAGATGATTGCATTTTGAAGGGGAGAAGTGTTAAAAACATGTAAATGATTCCGATCAAGGCGGAGAGACATAGTCTGTTAATGCGCATGAGAGGGGGAGACAGAGGGGAGAGTGCTGCGGCTACGGCGACAGTGGCTCATAATGAATGTATCACGTTTTAATTAGAGTGTGGATGAAAATGTTTGTTATGCCATAGCATAGTTTATATGTTAAGCAGCGGTGTTGAGGGGTATAGGTCTTAATTCAATAAATTGTTGTAGCTATAATCAGTAATTACCAGTAACATTCACGTTTTTATTTTTATTTTATTTATTTTTACGGCCGTTTTTGCTGATCAAGTTTTTTTTCAATACTCCGAGTCTGAATACAATGTCTCGGCTTCTAAACCACTGGCGTCTACTAGACTTCCCAGTGTCATTCATTGCCCTATTTTGAAAGTTTTACACAAGCATCTGTTTATATATTGTTAGTCTGATATATGATACATTCTCTTGCCAAAGGTGCCAAAGGTGCAGTTCTAAAACGTAGGCTTACATAGTATTTTTTGATTTATTAAATACAAGGAAATAGTGTCCAAAATCTGTGGAGTAAAATCTTTAAAGACTAATATGTGGTAAACATAAAATAAAGTTCTAAATCTGGCTTCATCCAACATCTGGAATATTTGGTTTAAAAGACAGGGAAAAATCCCTATTCACTTGGGGTGATTCGCCTTAATTAAAGATGTGTGCCTTTGGGAGAATAAGTTATTATGTTTGTTTTACCTTAGTGGCTAAAAACAGGAGTATGGAGTATCAGCTTTTAGTTTTTATTTCATTGCATGTCTGGAACAGATACCCAGAAACCTGAAATCTATTGCAAATCTCAGCTTTTGAAATAAAATCTGAGGGCTTGTCTAAGTGCCTTTTACCTAGATGTTTTTATTTATATTTTGAAATTTTGAATTAGATGAAGAAATAAATGATAAAAGGATTATACCAATGATATTAGTTTCACTGTTACTTTTATTTTCATCTTCATTTTTATTACTACTAAATTGTGAGTGATTTGTTCACGTATTCTTTTCTATTATAGAAAGATTTTAGTTTTGCTACCTGATATTATGTGAGTACCCTATGAATATAGCATACGAGCATAACACCAGTTTCTATCTTTATTTTTATCTTTATTTTATTGATGGATTACTTAAGTTTGATTTGCTACTTTTCTTTTAGTTTTCAATGGTGAGACATTCTCACTCTCCTTATGACAGATGGCTGTAGTGCCTCTTCACCAAGCATTAGGCTCTCTATATTCCAATACGAATCAATAGGATTCTTTCTAAAAATCCTAAATACAACTTTATCAGCAGCTTTAGTTGGTGAATTGCATTTTCCTCTTACATTGAGTAGTCTATTATATCACAACCATAGACTCTTAGTCTGCAGAAGAAGTTGGGAGACTTCTGGGCCTACTAGACCTCTGACACATAGGCGTGACGTGACAGCTACGTCTCCGGCTTGACACCTCCAACCTGACCATCTCCTGTTCCATCTGGGTGCAATACACCATGTCTCCTGGAGGGGATTAATCATTCCCTTGCTGAGTGCTGAGGTCCATGTCACTCCTAACAGTCGGTTGGGGTCCATCAACTATCCTGCTGTGGCGTCATTCTTGTCATGCAGGGGGCCTTTCTGCATCTGCCTGTCTTCCTGCTCTCACAACAAGCAGACAAGTCTTCTATGCTGTGGGCCAGGGGCAGGTGTACTATTCTAAGATCAGAAGTTCTGGGGACTGTTGGGAAGGTGCCCTTTATGCTAAGCTTGGAGAAGATATCAAAGTGTGTAAACATGGGGACAGGGGTTGCCATCGTGCATATTGAGCAGACATTCAAATACTGACTAATCTACATACTCTGTGATTGAGGAAGGGGCTAAAAAGGCCTGAGGATACTCTTTTTAAAGTTAAGATCGTCGTGGGACTGTGTTTTTAAATTTTTTGGACATTGCAAACTTATGAACTTTTGATTGTACTGTCTGATGAACTCTTAACTCTGAATGGTGTCAGGATGTCATGGTTTTCTTACTGGTGTACTCTAATGTGTTTTGCTAAATGTTTCTTCATCTGTACGGTTGTGTCATGGTTGTATTGGCCTAGGTAACTGAGGGGAGTCTTTTAGTAGTATGTATACACTTTGAGGTTGCTTATATTATCTTTTGCTTTTTTATTTGAATAGGTTTTCGGTAATCCGTCACTTACTTATTTTTACTTTTGGATCTGGTGTTGTGTTTATGCTCTCTGAATTGGATTTTACCGTGATGAATGTTATAATTACTATATTATTACGTTTATGCTTTTCTTTTTTGTGGTTCCTTTTCTGGGTGCCTGTGATTTATTGTTATTTTTTATAGATCTGTTTGAAAAAAAAAAAAAAAATATTAATTTTTTTTTTATGATTTTTTTTATTTTATTTTTTTTATGATGAGGGTATTTGATATCTGGATGATGGTTGATTATTTACAAGTAATAAGTGACATGAGAGGGTGTGGAGTGAGGTGACTTTGATGCAACTTATTACTTGTGCATATATTGTGACATTTGTATATCCTTTTGTCATAGGTAAAAGTAGGAAATGTTTAATGAAACAGAATAGAAAGGGGAGGACCATAGGGCCATAGGAAGTGAGTAGGGGGAAGGACCTTATATGGCCATACAGTAGGAAAGAGTGGAGGGAGGGGGCTACCGGGGCTCCCCCGTGCAGCTGTGTCTTTTTCACTCCTCCCTCTCACAAGTCTCATTGGTTTTTCAAGTCACTATATAACAACAAGTTTTGAGCAGGACAGGGCTTTTTGGGGCCGCTTTTTGTAGACACTACTCTGTTCCAGCTCTCTCTGTCTCCCACCATGGAGGCAGAAGAAAAACTTAGAAAACTTTGTGAGTTCAAAATACTCTGAAAGATTTTGGACTTCGAAGTACTTAGAGGCAAAGTCTTTTAAAAACACATCTTTGAACCTCTTGACACTAAGAATGACTTGATCAAGAATTTTTATACATAGGAAAACGGAATGAGTTGCAGGAAAAAAGACAGATATTTATGTGGAACCTTTATCCAATGGGAAAGCCTTTCTTTAATAGGCAACGACAAAGGTATCTGTCTAGCCTCTTGCACGACATTAAGTTTTCGTAGCGCGTAAGATAATACTTACCGGCACTCATGCAAGTGTTGGGGTATTGTTTCACGAGCTACAACAAATTTAGAAACGAGAACCAAGTCAAAATAACTCTATTTGAATGAGTTATAGGCATACAACCTCTTTTCTTTTCCTTTCTGGTCCATTTTATGTATTCTACCTATACTCTCTTGTATTTTGTAAATAAAATCCCTTAAATGTTGTAAAGCCTCAGTTGTGAATTAGTTTATAACTGGAACAGAAGGACTTTAGGTATAGGGTTTTTTCTTCAAAGAGATGGTTTCGTCCCTGGGGAGGTAAGTACTTTGATTCCACACAACGGCACATTACTGATTTAAAACATACACAACCTCATACAACTAACCTCTCTGTAAGGAGAGAATATGTTGATACACCTAATCTTTA
>CASHTC010000346.1:25000-30000 GCA_949357725.1 Hyperoplus immaculatus
GAGAACGCTTGTTGTCAAAATCACTTTTGTCAAAATCAGTGAATATCTCCTCACTATCCCCTACCTGTCTGTATTGTGTGTGTGCTGATAGAATATCTGGTTTTGATACAAAGCCTAGGCTCTGTAAACTGATATGTAAAGAAAGTGGATGTAAACAAATGGGGGCCTAACGTAGCTACCAACATGCCCGTTTACAGAGCCTAGGCTGTGTATTAACACAAGATATTTTGGGGCCGCCAGTGGTGCAAAGTAGATTGTGATTCAAGGAGTAGTAAAAACTAACTCTGTGCACCAAACAAAACGTGAGCCTGTATCTAAGAGCAACAGGCAGGCAAATTCTTTACAATGTACATACCAGATGTACACACACACACACACACACACACACACACACACACACACACACACACACACTCCCCAGGGGTAGATCCAGCGGGTTTCACTGCACATTTCCATGATAGGAGTTGAGCTGACAGCCACACGGCTTCTGTTTGGAACGAAACATCAATCGCTCACAATACACACAGTGACCTCCCATGACCTCACAGCTACTTCACACTTCCTCTGTGTGTGTGTGTGTGTATGTGTGTGTGTTACAGTGTGTGTGTGTATGTGTGTGTGTTACAGTGTGTGTGTGTGTGTATGTGTGTGTGTGTGTTACAGTGTGTTTGTGTGTGTATGTGTGTGTATTACAGTGTGTGTGTGTGTGTGTGTGTGTGTGTGTGTGTGTGTGTGTGTGTGTGTGTGTGTGTGTGTGTGTGTGTGTGTGTGTGTTGGGGGTAGTAAGAGCAGCAGGGGATTTCAATGAACCTGCAGAGAACATCTCCCTGCTGACAAACAAGCAAAAACCTTTACGACTGAAAAAAAACAATCTTTAGTTTATCTTTTACCTACATGGAGAGTTTACAGTCTATTATGTTAACCCTAAGTACTTCATCGCCTGATGGTACTGTTATAACTGTTATACCTGTGTCGCTCCGGTGGCGTAGTGGATAGAGCGTGTACCATATTGGCTCCGGCCGTGGTTGCGGGTTCAAATCCGACCCGTGGACCTTTACTGCAGGTCATCCCCCCTCTCTCTCACCTCTCTCTCTCTGTCTGTCTCCCCGTTTCAACTCTGTACTGTCTAATGAAGCTTGAAAATTGAAAACTGAAAATAAACGCTGAAAAATGGGTTTTGAATGACAAGGACAATGTTGCAGAAAAAGAATAGTTTGACCCGAGGCTGGAATAGGAATCACACAACCAGAGCATTAAACTGTAAAATGTAAAATGTTGAGAATAAACTAGACAGTTAAAGGTGGAGTCAGTGATTCTGTAGAATGCTTTGTGGGTCCACCGTAGCTACAGCAACACACCCGTTGGCGTTTACAGAGCCTAGGCTGTGCAATAACACTGGATTTTGTATTCACCAGTAAGGACTTGAGACATTACTTACTTTCAACATATAGAAAGACTTGAAAGCGAAAAATAAATTATTGATTGATTGATTGATTGAATGAATATTTCAGACATCAAAACAAAACAAAAACAAAATGAAAAGCATGAAAGTACAATAAACAAAAAATATGTTTAAATTACTTCACAAAAAGAAAAAAGAAAACAAATGATATAGGGGAGAACGGGGGAATCTGAGGGGCCACTCACACTAGGGCCGGGGCCCCGTGCCAAAGCTCATTTGCATACTAAAGTCTAGAACGTTTGGCTCGTGTGACCACGCCAACTTGTATTCCAGCACGGAACAGCCCCTTGGCCACGGCACACTTGGGAGAGGTGTGCCGTGGCCAAAGTACAGATGCTAATGAGATGACACGCGCACAAGCAAGCGCACAGGCGGCGTTCCTGACGTGAATTTATTAAGGATGCATTGTCCGTTAACGTCCGCTGCCTTACTAGTCGGCACCAGAATTGCCCACCACTTGGACTTGTAGCTATAATGTGTGAGAATTAACGTGTGTGTAGGCCTAGGTGTGGGCTAATAAAAGAGGGAGAGAGCTAATTAGGTGAGCGCAGAAAGCAAAGCAAAAAGGTTTTCGTGTTTACTCACGTTCGTCAGATGATTTTTTTCTTTTTCCTCCCGTCAGCTTTCATAACTGCCTTTACGCATGGCGGTGGAGACGAACCCAAAATAACCGCGGTCCGGTGATAAGGAAACAGTAGCCTACACCAACAAGAAACTTTATAAAGACACTTAAAAAAACGATCTCTGCCCATACAAAAAGTTCTGACTTGGATTTGATGGAGCGATCGATGTGTATAAAACCATCCGGTACGTATGGTCTGATGACGGGCCGTTATATTAATAATAAACAGCGTGCTGCACAAATATGAGACTGTCCACCGCGACCTATTACGTCAAGGCTACATTAAAAAAAACAATAGCTTAGCTTAAGGATTCTCGTTGCTCTAATGTGGAAGTGGAATATTTGATGCAAATTTGGCCGGATGAAAATATTCACAAACAGTCGTATAGCCTACAAGACTGCGCTCCAAATCCTAAACGCGCACGGTGACGTAGGCAAGGTGCAAGTGTGCCCAGGCCACAAGCAGTGTGAGCACGGGCCAGCGGGAGGAGTGGGGAGGGGGGGGGAATCGTGCTGAATCGTGCTGAGCACGGAACAGGCAAATGGCACTAGTGTGAGTGGGCCCTGAGGCATCGGGTAATGTGAGCGACCCCCTGTATCTAGGCAACGGAAAACATTTGTGGTCATGTGAGATATATGTGTTCGAGCTCCTCTCATTTCCCCATAGCCCTGAAAGAGAGGACCTCATGGTGCTGTGGTAAGCATGTTTTTTTTCACCAAAATAGGTATGTTGCATGTAAAAGTAAATTTTGCTGTCAACTTAATCAACTGTTGTGCCAAAGCAAATGTATTCACGTAGTAAAACTTCTATCATATGTGTTGATGAACTACCAACATATAAAAACCATGTGATGCTGATAACTGAAGATTAGCCTGAAATGCTAAGAGAGGTAGTTTTTTCTCAAATTGTGGTGGTGGGGGAAAGTCAGCCAAATGCTGTGGGGGAAACTGAGACACTGTCTCAGTTTCCCCCACCATGAGGCACAAGTTAAGTTTAGTCTTAAACATATTTTAATGTAATATTACATAACATATGTTGTATTTTCATGTCATACACATTGTAGAAAAGCCATCATGCTAAGGAAATACACCAGGAAGACGACCTGGGGCAACCACATGGAAAGAGCACCTTCTCATCTGTCCCTATAACCTTCAGGGCTGGAATGAAGAGTAGGCCTAGTTGTAGAATATGACAGGCTGATGTTATAATCCAGTTGGGTCTTCTCCTGTGTTCTGAGTCCCAGGCTGTTCTCGCTGGTTCTGATTTTCCTATGCTTTGACCCCCAGACACTAGCTGGCTCTAAGGGTCCTGTGTCTTGACCCCTAGACTGTGCTCTAATCTAACTGGTCTATCTTTCATTTTAATCTTATTAAAACCTTTTGAATTATAATATGTTGTATTTGATTTTGTTCAGAGTTACTTTCAAGTGTTTAGAACATTTGCTTTGCTTAATTGACCAAACCCCATCATTCTTTTACTAGTCCGACATTAGTTCTGGAATGTGTGGCTACCTTTCAAATTTCTTACTGTTACAATATGTGTTGTTATGGTAGTTTAAGAGTGGAAAAAGTAAGTGTATCAGTTTACCCCACAGCTGGGGTAAAGTGAGCCACATGACAACTTTTTTTAAAACAATCATATTTTCACTGCCCTTTGTCTTGAAAAAATACTGCTAATGCCCATTTCTAGGAAACATCCTGAATTAATGGGAAATGTGTAAATTTGAATGATAAATCATTTTAGCTCGCTTAGAGGGGAGCAAATGTAAAAAGTGGCTCAGATTACCCCGTTCTCCCCTATATTGATATGATGTGCCTGAAAAGGAGTAGGAAGAAGTATAAACTTGTGCAAATGCATGTGTGAGTTAAGAGTGCTTTACTTAGTGGTGGATGAAGAGTGCTTTTGTTTCACTATTTGAACAGCGGCACAGTTAGTTTTTCTGTTGTGTTGACTCTAGTATTCCAGCCCATTGGATTCAAAGTTAAACTACGACTGAGTGTTTGAAATGTCAACCTGCTAGCTGTTAGTTTTGATGTGTTTACCGTTTGTTCACGTCGGATGAACAGTTTTTGAAAAATCTTGTTGTGCTAAATCCAACATTTTTCACCCTGTTTGACAGCTAGGTATTAAGAGGACAACAACAGCTACAGAACACAAGAGTAAATGGAACGTGAATTGAGATGGTTTCGTTCACTGCTGTAGAGGAAAAACTGTCAAAATCCACTTTTAAGCCGACTCAGACGATACAAAGTCCTAGAGATCTCAGATTGTTTTTCTTTAAGACCAAGAAGAAGAAGAAGTACTATAGAATAAATAACTAAATACATCTTCACCTCATCACTTGATATTGTGGAAAGACTTGAGGCAGTGGTGGATGATGCCATCTTTAGTAACTATAGCTTCTTGTCCCTTGAAGGCCACCGTAGCTTCTGTAAATTCTCCCAAAGGGAAGGGGTTAGCAAGGGAGCGTTGTCATCTAGAATCTCGCAATGCCGATACTACACACTGTAACTTTAAGTGTTGAAAGGAAAACCAAGGAATAAGTTTTGCTTTCAATCCAGCAAAATATAAATGTAGGCGTCACTCCAAAATATCTAACTTGTCAGCAGGAAGCTGCCAGAAAAAAAACAAGCATTGTGAAATAATTTAAAATATAAATGTGAAAATCTCAGTTTGGATTTGAACTCATTTTCTCTTTCAAAGCTGCTCATTTTATTTTTAGAGGAGCATTGACTTGCTAAATTCCTATTCAATGTATGCAAATCCGCCCCACAATGCACAATGGGTCCTGTTACAAAGTGTTGCATATTGTATTGTAAGCCATGCTAAAGGCGGCAATGCAATGGGGCTCCCTTCAGGTTTAACTGCACTGTAGATGCACTGGTTAGCTCTACACCAGGGAGACTGTGTATGAA
>CASHTC010000346.1:32500-42500 GCA_949357725.1 Hyperoplus immaculatus
GTTGTGAACGCAATATCTCATGAACGCTTTGAGGGATTTATTCCAGAGTCATTCCACTCCAGGGTCATAGTTCACGACCCCATGAGGCCACACAAAAAGTTTCAGGACATTCTGATGTGTAGTTTCAGAATAAAAGCCCACTAAATATTGAAAATATGAGAGAAATTAGATATGATTTTGGATTCAATTTAAAAAAAAAAACCCTGTTATTCCAGAGTCATTCCACTCCAGGGTCATAGTTCACGACCCCATGAGGCCACACAAAAAGTTTCAGGACATTCTGATGTGTAGTTTCAGAATAAAAGACCACTAGATATTGAAAATATGAGAGAAATTAGATATGATTTGACTCAAAGATGAACTAAATAGATTTTGGGGGTCAAAAGTTACTGTGACCTTTACATATTGTGAGTTCTCAGTGACCTTGTACCATATTGTATCTTCTTAGGAGCTTTGCCTTCTTTATTAAAGCATTGACTACCACCACTGCACTTTCTCTGTTAGGGAATTGTACATCTCGCCAGGCAATATTACTAAACCTGCGTTCGGAATCGCATACTCTTTCTTTGTTCTATTCTACATACTACATCTGACGATAAAAATAATCTAGTTAGGATGCAGTACGCATACTTTTGGGACATACTTCTACTTGTTTATTTTATCATTACATTGCGCCTTGATCTTGCCTCTTGCTTTTATATCCGTCGCGTCCCCGTTTGTTTTCATATGGAGGCTCCGTCGATGTGACATCACTTCACGTGCGCACTGGATTGTGGGTCAGAATCACCCAAATAGGATGCAGTTTTCAACACTAACAATCTTGGCCGGATGTAGCAGGACATCCGGGTATTTCTAACCATCCTAAATCTGGCCACAAAAATCAGGACATCCTAAATTTTTTTCTACATAGTAAATATTAGGGCTTGGTATCGTCAAGAACTTTGCGATACGATACGTATCACGATACACTGGTCACGATGCGATATATCACGATATATTGTGTATCTTGATATATCACGATATATTGCGTATCTTGATATATCACGATATATTGCGATATTCCATAAACAAGTTGCCTTGTCAAACATAACAGCACAATATATTGATAATTGTACAGACAAATGAAGTCAAAACTATTTCATTCACAACTTCCTTTACTATTTTTCTTCCTTTTTTTTGGTTTTGGCAAATGATCAAACACTGCTGCAGCTGCCATAACATCATAATAACAAATCCAATTCACTCTTGTACTAACTGTACAGGACACAATGAAAATGAAAACACATCAGTGTGCTTTTGTGACACAGTGAATCTTAAGTGTTCTTATAAACAAAACTGATCTAACTTCAATAGTCAGTATCCTAGAGGCTCAGGCCTGACAGCAGACATGGGTTTGAATCTGACCTGTGGTTGTTTCATTCCCTCTCTGCCCCACTTCATATCTGTATCTCTGCACTGTCAATAAAGCCTTGAAAAAAAAAGAAAAAAAAAAAATCATAAAAAAATTAATTAAAATTTTTTTTTGACACAGCCCTTGTAAATATTAGAAAGTATGCGATTTGGAACGCAGGGTACCTTTTTTTCCCATTTCAATTTCCTCATTTTGTTGGTTTTAATTCTGTTTCCCTTTCCAATTATTCCAGAGACCACAGGTAGTGATTATAACCTTTTACTCGACCAATTATTGTCAAATTAAATGAATATAATTACCATAAATTAAATAGACATTGATGGATAACAGCCTCTGTGTTATGGTCCTGTTAATAATAATGTTTTTCGTTTTGGCATTTTTCTCTTTGTGTTTGCAGTTTGCAGAAAGAGAGAGAGAGATGACCTTTACTTTGTTGGAAGCTCCCCTCTTCTCTTTCCTTTGGAATTCTCTCCATCATCAACTGTTGCCAGAAACCAGCAGCAAAGACATTTAGTATATAATCATAGAATTAGTGTGACATTCAAGCATTTTAAAGCTATAGTGCGTAACTTTTTCAAATAAATGAATGTCGGTTAAGTTCAAGCCATCGCCAAATGAGTTGACACAAAGTTGATTAAGCCTATGAGCTCCACAAAACTCTCTCTGTATTTCTCAGTATGGCAGTGTTTACAAACTGGTTGCCCCCCCCCCCTGACACTGGTGCAGGAGCTCAGAAAAATCCTCAAGAAGAGCCCAAGAAATGTTTCAGTTGTTGATTCTACTGCTAAGAAAAAAAACCTGGATGTACAGCAGAAGGTATAAAATCCATGTGCCATCACTGAAGGCTTTACCTCATGTAGATGAAGTTACACACCGTTTAAACCTTAATTATATCTTCTTTTTTCGCAGTAATATCAGTGTGAAATTGTCTTTTTTTATCATGTTTGATTGGTGACAGCTAAGAGAGACGGAGAGCGAGAGAAAGAAGGAGAGACAGAGAGAAGGAGAGAAAGAGAGAGAGAGAGGTAGAGAGAGGCAGAGAGAGAGACATAGAAAGAGAGAGAGAAAGACAGAGAGAGAGAGAGAGAGTAAACTGACATTTAGGAAAAGGTTGTGTGGAGGATTTGAACCTGTGTTATCGTGTTATGCACCTTTCGCCCGGGCGTCACAAAGTGAACGGTCCCTTTTCTGTGTCTCTCTCCCGACGGACAGGAGAGTTCTATGAAGGTCAACGGAAGATTAATGAGCAGATCGCTGACTGAGGGAGTGTGTGTGTGTGTGTGTGTGTGTGTGTGTGTGAGTGAGTGAGATTGTGTGTGCGTGCGTTTGTGCGTTTGTGTGTGTGTGTGTGTGACATTGCGGTCGTCCTCCTGTAACGATCATCTTTTTCTCTTATCTACACAGTCAAAGCCTCTCACACAGCGGGAAGTGTGTGTGTGTGTGTGTGTGTGTGTGTGTGTGTGTGTGTGTGTGTGTGTGTGTGCGTGTCAGAGTGAGTGAGTGTTTGTCAAAGCCTCTCACACAGCGGGCTATTCTCGATGGTCTAGGGGACATACCTGCCTTGATCTTGTCCTAAAGGTGAAAACCCTCATTACGCCAAATATGGGAACACCATGGGACTTTCAAGGGTCTTGGCAAAGCAGGGCTAATATATAGCACAATTCAGACACAAAGCAAGTGCCTTAGTCTGAAGACCTTTCTGTTTCCATTTTAACCTGTAATTTTTATTTAATCTAATTTCTATTCATTTCATATAATTTAAATGTTTTATTAATTTGCTTTTCTAATGTGTATTGTGTATTTTAATCTTGCCCCTCTATCTATCTATCTATCTATCTATCTATCTATCTATCTATCTATCTATCTATCTATCTATCTATCTATCTATCTATCTATCTATCTAATTAAAAGAGCTGAGATGTATATGTAGAAAATGTGTCCGTCTATTGGGTTCATGTAAGAGTTTTGGGGATGACCTGCAGTAAAGGTCCATGGGTCAGATTTGAACCCGCGACCACTGCAACAAAGCCAATATGATGCGCTCTATCCACTACGCCACTGAAGTGCCCCGATTCCAACTTGCTCTTAACATGCGTTTACATATCTCCAGTTAACAGTTCTCTATTTCATTGCTACACAGTGTGTGTTAGTAACACAACAGCCAAATAATGCATCACTGGTTGCCTGTCTGTCCTCTTCCAGTTTTCCCTGGTCGTGAGGAGACGGTGTGGATCTGAGAATGGACCATCAACGCTGAAGATGTTGCAGTGGAGACGTGGGATGTAATCCCGGCGATGGAAACCTTAGTTTTCCCTGGTGGTGATGAGACGGTGTGGATCCTCTGGCAGCATCTGAAGTCTTCCTGAATCCACACTATTAACTATTCACTATTTAGTATTACCATGTAATCACCTGGTCAATGATCAAATTCCTTCGTGATTTTCTCTACTTATGACATCTATTGCAGTCAGTGACGTGCGGTGAGGTCAGTGAGTGGGTAGGCACTGAGTTCTGAAAGCCAGATTTCTCTAAACCTATATATTGTTATATCAAAAACAATAAACAACAGGCACGCACAGCCGATTTCAAATAAGTTCCTCCCTTTCTTTCTCACTCACTCACTCTCACACACACACACACACACACACACACACACACGGGACGAAATGTCACGACGGTGACTTCAGGTTTGCCCGTAGCCTAGCCTACTGTAGTTTAGTCTAAATGATTAAACATCGCATCCATCGACTTAACGGACCCGTCCCTCACACCGAGGGCCGAAAAAACGCAGGGCAACAAGTCAAACCTTCGCCGATTCAAACTACCGGTACTAGTATTCAACTTAAAAATAAAAGACAGCATTCATCATTATGTAGGACTACAGCATAACTGATGGCAACTCCACTCCATAAACTTTATCTTAATAGATAAAGTACCAGTAGCATATGTCCCATGGACCTATCCAGCATCAGAATGTAACCATTTATCCACATTGCAGAGCTTAGGTTTGTCCGTCAGTAACAATGAAAACACAACTTCTCAATTGAATATAAAATGCAGAATGGATTGCACTCGGTATCAATTCATCCAACTTTATTATTAAATAAACCCCAAAAAAGTTTCTGACTCACCAATCTGACTCCCTGGCTGTAGAAATAAGCAAGACGATAGTAATCCAGTGACAGTCTGACTGACAGCACAGCTAGCTTGCATCCATGTAGGCTACCTGTCCGTTTGAAATGCTCGAACATTGTTTGTCCCTGTTGCTGCTGTACACCGTCCAAGGCTGGCGCAGGCCTTTCTCTTGCTATTTATTCTGTTCCTTTTTAAATTATAATCCAATTTGTTAAAATTCCTCCAGTCTGAAATATCTGCGGACACAGCAGCTGCAATGTTGACTTAAAAATCCGCGGGGGTAACAACGTAATGACGTTGGCCTAAGCTGCGTAAATGTCTAGTAATATCTCGATTTTAATTGGTCCATGAATGATATGTAACGTAAAGGCTTATGTGGCATACCATTTACGTAAAATAAGCACTAAGAATTCCGCTTATTTGCGTACATGTTAAGTAATACAGAATCAAGTGCGCATGCGCGAAAACGCGCCGTACACAATGAATAGGCGCATAAGCACTGATTCTTTGCCGTACACAATGAATGGGAAACAGCAAAAGCACAAAATTTCTTTGGCGTAACTTACTAACTGCCACCTTTCTAATCAAAACGTCTACACTTTTTTAAAGTAATCGTGGATTACATGTAAAGATCGAAATAATTAACAGTAATAATACAAATATAAGTTTATTAAATAAATTAAAAAAAAAAATTTATTTTATTTTTTATTTTTTGCACACGGCGCCAGGGTAGGCACTGCCTACCTTGCCTACCCTGACCGCACGTCACTGATTGCAGTATGTCCGTCCTGGGAGAGGGATCCTTTACTTTGTCGACTCTCCCTGAGATTTCTTCAATTTTTTTTTAATCCTGGTAAAGGGTTTTTACTTGGAGTTTTTTCTCAGCCGAGCTAAGGGTGTAAGGGCAGGGTGTCATATTATATCATATTGTATGGAATGTAAAACACACTGAGACAAATGTATTTGTGATGTTGGGCTATACAAATAAAACTGATTTGATTTTGATTTGATTTGATTTTATCCTACAAAAATACTGTATTTTTAGCATCCAATCACAATATTTCTGTTCCCATTATAATCAGAGGTGAGATGTTGTACTATATGATTGATGACTGAAGCTAGTCAAGCAGACAGGGACAACACTGTTCACTCTTTCAATGTCAATTACTTCATTTTCCTTAAGTGGTTTGAATGTCAGCTGGGCTTTTGTCATTTCAATACACGTCCACCTTTCCCTGTGTTTGATCGCTGGCAACTGACTGACACTTCAGAAAAAAATATATCATTTGTATCATAATTTGCGGGGCCATTTTCTTTCATTGACAGACAAGACACAAAGCTAACAATTATACACACAAAAGGGTTCAACATTACTAAAGAAATTGTATCAAAGTGACATGTTTATTTGCCTATTATAGTGTTGTTTAAGTCTTTTAACCAATTATACGTCGTCCCAATGAAATTAAATGTTAAGAGCTCCTCTTCCGGACGGCTGACAGCTGGAGGTGGCAGGAGAGAAATCATTCTAGTAGTAGTTTTTTTTTCTTTAAGCTTTCTCCCGTCCTGCCTCAGGTTTTTTTTTCGTTAGCTCGTTAATTAGCCGCACACATACGCACACACAGACAGAGAGAGAGAGAGAGAGACACACACACACACACACACACACACACACACACACACACACACACTTCCTTTGAATTACACTTAGAAGAAAAAAAGTGACTTGGGTCCGGGTCAGGGCTTCTCCAAGCTAATTACCACTTAACTCCAAGTGCCACTCTGTGCTGTGTTTGGATAGATTGGAGGGGATAAGTGAGTGTGTGTGTGTGTGTGTGTGTGTGTGTACTATTTCTGTGGGAACCAATTTAAGTTTTAGACCTTAGAAGTGAGGACATTGTTGGAACGTTAGGACATTTTGTCCGGTTCTCATTTTGGGACAGGCCTTTAAAGGGCTGTTTGAGGGTTAACACTAGGTTTTAAGGACAGGCCTTTAAAGGGCTGTTTGAGGGTTAACACTAGGTTTTAAGGACAGGCCTTTAAAGGGCTGTTTGAGGGTTAACACTAGGTTTTAAGGTTCAGGTATGAATTAGGTTTATGTTAGTTAGTGTATAAGGGTTGGGTTTAGGCAATTAGTAGTTAGGGTTAGGGTTAGTGTAGCCGTACAAACGTGTGTGTGTGTGTGTGTGTGTGTGTGTGTGTGTGTGTGTGTGTGTGTGTGTGTGTGTGTGTGTGTGTGTGTGTGTGTGTGTTCTGGCTTATGAGAGTTTATTTAGTCTCATAATGTTTTTTGATCTTTGTTCTTCAGATGAGTCATTGACAAAAACTCAAAGTCACACACCAGACTTGAAGGACAAATGAAGGACATTCTTTTGGTGTGCGTGTGTGTGTGTGTGTGTGTGTGTGTGTGTGTGTGTGTGTGTGTGTGTGTGTATTCGGAAAGACAATCACACATGTACAATGAGTAACATGGACAACAAGAAAGAGATGCTAAACCACCACAAATACTTTCAAAATGACTAATAAGAGACACTAAACAACTTCAAAGGCATCAGAAGGACCACATAAACACACACACACAAACACACACACACACACATAATTCTTCTAGTACTATGACTACTACGAGACGCACAACAAATACAAAATATACAAGAGGACCACAAGAAAGGCAGACAAATAGCTAAACATGCAAAATAACCACAAATTGACGCATAACCACTTCAGACAGATGCAAATGGCTCATAAAACGATGTCACATGAAGAGAACGCAACATGACACACACACACACACACACACACACACACACACACCCACACCCACACACACACACACACACACACCCACACACAAAACAATTCAAACAGATGCAAAACTACTTTGAGGAAGTACAAAAGAAATACAAAGGGATGCAAAATATAAACCAGAAAATATGCAAAATTTTGTCCACCAAAAGTGAATTGTTTCCATGTGTATTAAAATTAATAATGTATGGGTGCTCTGGTGGCGCAGTGGATAGAGCGTGTACCATATTGGCTCCGGCCTTCGTTGCAGTGGTCGCGGGTTCAAATCCGACCCGTGGACCTTTACTGCAGGTCATCCCCTCTCTCTCTGTCTCTCTCTCTGTCTCCCCATTTCAACTCTGTACTATCTAATAATATAAAGCTTGAAAATGACAAAAAAATAATTCTCAGCTGAGCTAAGGGTTTAAGGGCAGAGGGTGTCATAGATAGATAGATAGATAGATAGATAGATAGATAGATAGATAGATAGATAGATAGATAGATAGATAGATAGATAGATAGATAGATAGATAGATAAGGGCAGAGGGTGTCATACTGTATGGAATGTAAAGCCCACTGAGGCAAATGTCTATTTGTGATATTGGGCCGTAGAAATAAAACTGATTTGATTTTGATTTGAAACTGTAGCGATATGTGGCATGTGGTTAAAGCTGGGGTGGAGGATTCGGGGAGAAAATAGCAGTTGGGATAGAGATTCGAATCCAAATACCTCAACCGCTCCACTTGTTCTCTTTGGTCCCTCCCCTATGGTCCCTCCCTGACACGCTCTACACCAACAAAGTCGTGCCAAAGTGAATGGACAGTCCCAACAGCAAATAAGAACAGAGAATCGGAGCCTCGCTCTGATTGGTCAAAGTGTACAGCTCATGTTAACTTTGACCAATCAGAAATCATATACCCCAGCTTTAAGGAGTGGTATGTTGGTATACAATGGTTTAAACTTGGCAAACAGTTACTCATTATTGTTAGTATTGAAAGTAAATAAAAATGTGTATTGCCTTAAATATATATATTTTTTTTATTATTCCTCCGGACAATTACACACAATACACAATTTTCTCTTTGACATATTCATACATATTACTTTGTGTTATCGTCCGAAGGGAAGCAGGAGAAGCCAAAGACTTATCAGGTCCCGCCCCCACTGCCATCAGATTCAGATACACAGCTACACAGCTACTGATACAGTTAAAACAATTTTTTATTATTTTTTTTAAGAAGATGCATTCCAATACACAGACAATTTTAGGTCTCCTTATTCATTGCCAGTGTACAACAGACATGCTTTGATATGTTATCAATATGCCTGATAAATTTCACTACCACATGAAAAATTATTAATAGCTTATTAGATGGATAAAACCACTTACTTATAACTAGAGAAAGATGCAAAATAACCACAAAAGGATGCAGAACTACTTCAAAGAAATGTCAAAATAACTAGAAAGAGAATTAAAAATGACCATGAAACGTCCCGAAACAAGATGTCACATAAATTAACCCAAAATCAAAAGCATCCAAAGTTACCACAAAGACAATCCATGATGGAGGGTTCGGGAGCCTTTCATATATTTGTTCCCAGGGTTTAGTTGTCTTATAATTGTGTGTGTGTGTGTGTGTGTGTGTGTGTGTGTGTGTGTGTGTGTGTGTGTGTGTGTGTGTGTGTGTGTGTGTGTGTGTGTGAAGTTGTTGAAGTTGGAGTGTGAGCCTACTGTACACGTTCCCTTTGAGGCTTTTCTTTGCTTATGTTCTCCAGATGTCACATTTGACTGCAGAGGGGATGAATGCAAGAACTCACGCTAACACACACACACACACACACGCTGACTCTGTCTCACACACACACACACACAGTAACACACACAGTAGTCAGTCACACACACACACACAGTCAGTCACACACACACACACACACACACACACACACACACAGAGTCATTAGTGAGTTTGCATCACACGCTTATCATGCGACCATCCTCCCATCTGCTCTCACACTCATTACCGTGTCTCCTGTTGATAACGCAATCCCATTTTTAAACTACATACATTATTCAGTAATGAGGAGGTTTAGTGCAGTTGGGTTTTATTTTGAAAATCTGCTTGGCTACCTTCAATTTCATACTTCAAAATAAATCTCAACAATTTTCACTGATCTATGCAGTTGTTCTTCTTGATCCAAGTTACCCATACTGTGTGTGTGTGTGTGTGTGTGTGTGTGTGTGTGTGTGTGTGTGTGTGTGTGTGTGCGTGCGTGCGTGCGTGTGTGTGCGTGCGTGTGTGCATGTCTTCCCCAATGACACATTTGTTAAGGTAACTCCCTTCATATCCATCCATGTAGCTGTAGCAATTCTCATGTTACACTTGCTGACTGCGGTCTGTGTTCTATTTGCCAATTTTACTTTGGTATTTAAGTTTTTTTTTTAATAGTATAGTAGTTTTACTTCTAATGTATCTTACCTCTAGCGCTCCTTCCCTTTGTCTTTCTTCGCTTGTCAGGCTGCCATTGTAAATAAGATATTGTTCCTTAAAGCTGGGGTATATGATTTCTGATTGGTCAAAGTTAACATGAGGCTCCGATTCTCTGTTCTTATTGGCTGTTGGGACTGTCCATTCACTTTGGCATGACTTTGTTGGTGTGTAGAGCGTGTCAGG
>CASHTC010000346.1:47500-55000 GCA_949357725.1 Hyperoplus immaculatus
CCCCATTTCAACTCTGTACTATCTAATAAAGCTTGAAAATGTCCAGAAAAATTATCTTGAAAAACAACTTGAACTGAAACAGTGATCTCATAAATGAATGATGGTGATTCTTCTAGTATCTGTTTTATACTGTCAGAAACATTCCTCATTCACTACATTAAACCTTGCAGCGGTACACTTTAACCAATCAAAGCGAAGCTCCGATTCTCCGTTCTTATTGGCTGTTGGGACTGTCCATTCACTTTGGCACCGACTTTGTTGGTGTAGAGCGTGTCAGGGAGGGACCAAAGAGAACAAGTGGAGCGGTTGAGGTATTTGGATTCGAATCTCTATCCCAACTGCCATTTTCTCCCCAAATCATATACCCCAGCTTTAAGGCAGCACAACGTTTATACATCTGCAACCTTTTGATTTTATAGGTGAAGTGTGTTAAAGAGGACCTATTATGCTACTTTTCTGGTTTTAATTTCTTGTTTTACACTGCTATAGAGCAACCTGACACGAATCACATCACAAAAAACTATGTAGATTTTCGGGAAGCTCTTTCTCTTATTTTGGCGATCCAGCACATCCTGTCAACACTTGAGTGTGTGTGCTTCGGCTCCCTCCGCCTGTGCTTCGGCCATCTCCGCTCCCCTCTCCCCCCTCCTGCAAACCCCACTCCGTTGTGATTGGTTACCTTCCTTCCGGAACACTTTCAGTGGCGGGAAGCGCGAGCATGGACCTATAAGGGCGCGAGGCAGACGCGAACAGGGAAGTGACAGCATTACCATACATGGAAACATCCGCGTGGAGACGTCACAAAGTTTTAATGCGACGTCACAAATTATGAAAGGGTAGACCGCTTTGAACACGTGACTTCTCGACTGGCTAGAATAGTGTTTAGTGCTCTGCACAGACACCCCAGACGGTCAGCAGGGAATATGTCGAAATGCATGTAAGTCATTATTTGATAATTTAGTATGGTTAAGCATGACTATGAATCATCATAACAACGTTTATAGGTCATAAAAGTCAAAAAGCATCATAGGTCCTCTTTAAGGAATTGGTGTTTTATAGAACAGACTTGGTAGAAATGGAATATAACATTCATAAGTATGTTTTAATTAGTGTATATTGACTTGGCTATAATGTTTTGTTATTACCTTAGAATAAGCGTTTTATATCTACATAGGAGCGGGGCGCTGAGGCCGCCATGTTGCACCGCCATGTTTCTACAGTAGCACAGAACGGACAAACTTAACGGCCTTAAAAGTTTTTATATATAGTGGGCGTCCTGGGGAAATGCACCTGTTGGAAGACCAAGAAGAAGAAGAAGTACTATAGAATAAAAAACTAAATACATCTTCACCTCATCACTTGATATTGTGGAAAGACTTGAGGCAGTGGTGAATGATGCCATCTTTAGTAACCATAGCTTCTTGTCCCTTGAATGCCACCGTAGCTTCTGTAAAGAGGAGTTAGTATGGGAACTTCCATCAGCAAATTATGCCAAAGGAACTGTTGCATCCCCCGCAGACACACACACACACACACACGCACACAAACACACACACACACACACACACACACACACACACACACACAGTCGGGCTGTGTCACGGTGAGGCAGTAAGTAAGTGGCAGCAAATAATCACTGTTAACATGATCACAATACTAACGATGGTAATTGCCTCTAACGCTGCTAGTAGCTCTCCAAAGTTTGTTTTCTGAGCCCTCTTCACAGGACTCATTCTGGTCTAATGGTGCGTTTAATGTCTCTCTCTGTCACTCTCTCCCTCTCTCTCTCCCTCTCTCTGTCATCCTCTCTCTCTCTCTTCCTCTCTCTATATATATCTCCCTCTCTCTCTCTCATCCTCTCTCTCTGTCACTCTCTCTTTCTTTCTCTCTCGATCTGTCTCTCTCCCTCTCTCTCTCTCTTCCTCTCTCTATATATATCTCCCTCTCTCTCTTTCTTTCTCTCTCCCCTCTCTCCCTCTCTCTCTCCCTCCCTCTCTCTCTGCCTCCCCCACTCTCTCTATCTCCTTCTCTCTCCGTCTCTCTCCCTTTATCTCTATCCCTCTCTCTATACATATATCTCCCTCTCTCTCTATCTCTCTCCCTCTCTCTTTCATCCCCTCTCCCTCCCTCTCTCTCTCTCTCCATCCGTCTCTCTCTCTCCCTCCATCCGTCTCTCTCTCTCCTTCTCTCTCTCTCCCTTCATCCCTCCCTCGCTCACTCCCTCACTCTCTCTTTCTCCCTCTGTCCCCCTCCCTCTCTCTCTCCCTCCTTCTCTCCCTCCCTGTCTCTCCCTCCCTCTGTCCCCCTCCCTCTCTCTCTCCCTCCCTCTCTCCCTCCCTGTCTCTCCCTGTCTCTCTCTCTCTACCTTCATCCCTCCCACTCTCTCTCTCTCTTTTCATCTCTTTGTCTGAAATTGAGCGTGTGATGCACTAAATGGAGAAGATCGAAGCTCAGTTTTGCAGCTAAGAGGGTCATTTGCAAAAGTCTTTCAAATATAATTCGAATCACATCATATGAGAGCACATTGTTCCTTTGTTACTCTATTGGTTGCAAATCTATATTAAATGGACCTTTTGCTGTTATTTGAACTTCCTTTAAGGATAATTGTCGATTTTAATAGTTTAAAATAATTTCAAAGGTGGGAAATCAATAAGAGTTTACAAAGCATTTTTATACATATCAGTCACTGTTTAAAGTAAAGATCTTTGCAAAATGACGATGGATAAACAACTCTCTACAGATGGAATCCTCAATACTGTTTATACATTGAATGATAAAAATGTATTTTCTGAACAAAATCCTTTTTGTGGACTTTTTTCAACAGAGTCCGAATGTTCTTTTCGACCCAGATGTCAATAAAAGATGGAACTTCTGCACAAATCCTTGTAAGTCCTCTCCCACTCATGGTCCACCTGTTGATGACCTGATTTTTTTTCTCAATTCAACTTTATTAAGCAAAAACAAACAAAGACAAACATTAGTAGGCTTGTTTTAAGGCATTATGCATTCTAACCGCAGCATACACCTTTCCTTTAGCGTTTCATAAGTTAAGTTAAGTTAGGTCTTTATTTGGTCAATTACACACAATCAAGGTGAGTCACACACATGGCAATCAAAATGACATGCAGCTCACCCCTCCTGCATTTCTAACACACACATGCAGTTCTACATATAGGGGACCATCGCCCAGAGACTTAGACGAAGGTCTATTGTTAGTACTTTAAAGCGTGGCGTGGATTTTGCTTAACCTCCTGAAATTGTGTCGGATCGTGTTGCCACTGCAGTAGAACCGCAATATGGTGTGACTCAATGTTGCACTTGTAAAAGCCCTTAGAGTAATAAAGAGATTGATTGATTGATTTATCGAAATTAATTTTGAACATGTAAAAGACAAAACAGAAAAAAAAATATCATTCAGAAAATAATGATGTTACACAAAATAGAAAGCATATTTAGAGACATGATGAATGACAAATACTTGATAAGTGTAACATGTTCGAAAAAGAGTGGGAAGAACTTTAAATAAATACATGTGTTTGTTAGTTTGTTTGGTGCTCAGATTGTCAGAATGGACAGATGCTCAATTACCTGTAAAGAGCAATAATGTCTGATCCAATGCGCCTGTATTATTTACGCCCCATTGACTGTCTGATTTGATCATTGCTGATCGTTCATTGACAACAGAGGCTTCACTGACTCGCTAACGGACCGTGTGATAGTAAATCGTGGCTAGAATTAATCAGCCATTACAATAACCTTATAATATTTCTGAAACCATAAAAAAAAAATCCTCAGATGAACATACATGAAAGGTAACAGCAATCAAGATCATCAGTGCAAAGAATGCTATTGTTATATAGTTTTTCTTAATGCCTTTGTCATGGGTATACGCTCACCCAGGAACAACAGCTGGCATAGAAAAAAAATTACCTCTTTTGTCCAAATGGGGTGCAATAATTCACAAAAACTGAAAGTTTCTCAGAGCACTTTTAACATAAGAAAAATGTAATAAATTCAAACATGATTTATAGCAAATGAATGGGATCACGTGGTTACAGTAGTCGTCCGACCATTTTCCAGAGCGGAAGAAGTCTGCTAAGACACAATCCTCACTCCCGCCCAAGTGATAAGGTTGAGCCTATCCCCAGAACCTGAATGAGGAATTACTTCTGTCCGTCCACTTCCAAGCATCTCTGAAAAGGCCGATCCAGACTGATGTTCCTGGAGGTACCAGCTCTTTCACCTTCTCGTTTTCTGCATTGTTTCTCACACTGACCAGGTCTGTGTAGTTTTCTCTGCAGAAGCTCTGAGCCTCCGTCCATGACATATTGTTGCTGGTGAGGTGATATGTGACATGTGACCCTGAAAATGGACCACAGAAAGGCACTGTTATGTAGAGGGACCATAACATACAATTCTTTTTAATTAAACTTTCCACATTAACAACAAAAAATCCCTTAAAATCCACACTGAATACATGAGTACAGATTATTTCTCTCAATAAATTCAAAAAGATGAATTTTGTAAAACTAAGGTGTTGTGTCAAGAAACTGCATGAAAGGTGTTACACAAATAGTTAGTATGTTTCACAGATTAACACATCATAGACAGACGTGTCGAAGAGAAGCAAATAAGTGGTCAAGAAACTAAACTCATTTGTGACTTAATATCCTCACCTCGGACATCACAGCAGACAGCCTTAAACAATCCTTCACATGATGTTTCGTTCCATAAGTCCGTTATCATTCATCAGTCCGCAGTTTTCTCCCTCATCTGGTTCTCCGGGCGACCATTTTCTAAACTCCATCTCTCCGTGTTTGTAGAAACTGCTGTTTGGCAGTGACCACATCCAGCTGAACATGTCACTACGGCGCAGCCGTACAACCCGATAGAGCCAGTGGAGGGATGCATCAAGTCGTTTTGTGATGACGCAAATGAACACAAGTGTAAACTTAACACCTATGTGCCTACTTTATTATTTTGGAAACCATTTTCAAGAAAGCCTTTACAGCATACGTCACCCTCTGTCTCTCTATCTTTGCTTTGGATGAGGAAAATCTCCTCAACAAAACATAGAGGGAAAAAGTGGAAGAAGCTTCAAGAAGAGAGAGGGACAAGGAATCTTGCTTACTACAGTTACCGAGTAGAGTCATCATGAGCAAACTAATCAAAGAGGGGACTCCTTTCACTGCAGCAGTAGAGCTGTCAGAGCCAATTGTTTCACCCACTGAGTGTTTGCTTATTGCAGATGTCCTTTGTTTCTTTCAAAATATAACTTAAACTTAAAAACTAAATATTTCTGTGTGAGCAAATATTCAGAACATTATCATGGCCACTAATTGTGAATAAATAATGCGCAAGAACACACACACACACACACACACACACACACACACACACACACACACACACGAACGCTTATACTCATTTCGGCACACACACATACAATGCAGTTAAACATGATTAAGGAAGTATCATTAAAAACACACACACACATTCATTCCTAAATTCCCAACAGTGGACTATCGGTCCACATTGACCAAGTGTGGACCTCTATTTCTGTTCACTTATAAAGAGCAAAAATAGAATAAAACATTTCCTTTTAAATTCTTTTGACATGATATTACTTGAAATGTTTGTTTTTCTTGAAGTTGCCAAGAGGGGATTTCAATCCTTGAGCGATATCAAAGGGCGGACTCTGTATGAACCAATTGTTTTACCACATGAGTGATTGCTTACTTCAAAGACACACATTTACACACACAAACACACACACACACACACACACACACACACACACACACAGACGCTTATACACATTTCGACACACAAGTACAAGCCAGAGTTAAACATACATACACACACATACATTCCTACATCACCAACAGTGGACTACCGTTTTAGTAGTACTCATGTAGGCACACAAAGATACTCAAAGTCTCAGGACTTTATTGTTTAACACTAAACTTCAATCCTAGCGCAGAATTTTGGTTAAATTTTTTATGAAACCGTGGATAGTCCCAACTGTTTTATTTTTCAATTATTACTTTTTGTTCGTTATGATAAAAATATTATTAATATTCATCGCCTGAACAGCTCATAGTGCCCATGATCAGGTTGTGCTTTGTTAGAATACGTTTTCTCTATAAAGGCAGAAGAAAAAGGAAGTGTGTTGTCAGGTGTGGTTTCCTGTTTGAAGACTAGTTGTTCATGTAGATGTTATGTAGCAAGAAGCCAAGTTAATCATTATAAAGCTGCAACACACACCGAAGACACAGATGGTGGATGAAGCGACTGCACGAAAACCTTACTTTGCTTTCACTTCCTAATGCTTGAACCTGTTGCAGTTACAGTCATCCTTAGCAGATACACAATTTAGTGTAGAAAATAAGTTGAGTAGAACGATGACCAAAAACACATGCACTGCTACTGGTTACAGTTGATTTATTAAACAATACTGTTCTATAAAAGATTGTTTCGAGTCATCATACATGGCCTCAGTACTTTTTTACAAAGTACCTAGATTATACAGTTCATACTAATCCTGTCCGAATAGAGCTTTAGCTGAACATTCACAGGCACACATGCAAAGTCTTTATTTCTAGGAGTTATGTCAAAGATAATAATGAATAGTCTCCTTATTAATTATCAACATCTTAATTAAACTTTCATTAAACCTCACAGTTCCTCGTTTGTACATGTAAATGTTATTGTAGATGTCTTAACAAATGTACAAATTACGAGAACCAAATATGTCGGATAAAGGAAGTTCTGGTGATTTCATCTTTGCAGTGGAAGAGAAACAAAAACTTACTAAATACATCCATACAAAACTTACAATCATTTAGAGCTCAGATATGTTCTCAGGGAAATGCCAGTTCAGCTAAACTAAAGTCATAATTAGCCAAGTTGGCAGAGGAACAAGAGAGAGAAAGTTTCCCGGTCCAGCTGAACTCCGCTCTGCGCCATTTCAGCCCTCAGTGCCAGTGACTGTCTGAGTCAAACTGTAAACTGCATCAGAAGGGAGGGAGCAAGTATATATGAGGACAAAGTGAATGTGTGAATACTTTTGCAGAGGTGTTTAGGCTACTAGAGAAGAAATGGACAAGGCCATAACTGCATTGTCACAGGGAGAGAGGAAAATAGAGACCTAAAATTATCTGTGTATTAGAATGAATCTTCTTAAAAAAAAGAAAAAAAAAATGTTCTAACTGTAGTAGCTGTGTATATGTGTATCTGAATCTTATGGCAGTGGGGGCGGGACTCGATAAGCCTTTGGCTTCTCCTGCTACCCTTCGGACGATAACACAAAGTAATATGTATGAATATGCAATGAGAAAATTATGTATTATGTGTAATTGTCCGGAAGAATAATAATAAATAAATAAAAAAATAAAAAAAAGTGCAGCTCAACATGTCTGAGATAAGAGATAAGAGTTTGGCCTTATTATCAAGGTTTATGACATTCTTGGAGGAGGAGCAGCTTCATGATGTTGAACT
>CASHTC010000346.1:60000-65000 GCA_949357725.1 Hyperoplus immaculatus
TCCAGTCAGAATTCTCCTCGTTTCTGACCTCACAAACTGGAAAGCCAGAAGCTTCCACTGTGCAGCCCACATCCCTATTTCTTATTGGTCCACGGCCCCGACAGACAGAGGGCGAGGCGTATCTGGCTTCGCTTCCAGACAGGGGGCGGGGGGAGCTCAAAGATTGTATATTTACGAGGGGAGCTGCAGCTCTTTTTAAAAAATAGGCCATTGTGAGATTAGCTGAACATCAGCATAGTACAATAAATTATCTGAAAGTTTTTTTCAGCAAACAATTAAAGAAAAACGTATTAGGGATCACTAAGACCATATAATATGGTGTATAATAGAACCGAAAAGTGTATAATATGGGAGCTTTAAGACCAGAAAAGTAGTATAATAGGAGATCTTTAAGTAACTAGTTTTTATTTATTTTTGTCTCATGTTGTCAAGTTAAGACGTTGCTATAAAGCAGGACGAATGTAAAAATACAGCTCCGGAAAAAATGAAGAGACCAGTCTGGATTTTTCTTCAATCTTCATCTCTACATTACTTAATGGAAATGCTCTTAATGACAAGATTCTTAGTGTGAATTTGGTAGAAATTTTGTCAGTAGTTTATATTATAAAACCAAAATGTTCATTTCACTCAAACATATGCCTATGAATAGAAACTGCACACACACACACACCTACACACACACACAAACACACACACATGGCCACAATTTAGCTAATTCCTTATCACACACTCTATAAAACACTGTAACATTGTCTGTCTGTGAGTTCAAATAATCAATTCAGTTTACGGTACAAACTGTGGGAGCTTTAATTTTCTGCATTTCTTAGTTGCTCATGTGCTCAATCGCTGTCTTGTGGCGCTGTCGATAATTGAAAAGATTGTCGAGGCATTTTGCTTTGCCACTTCCTCATGTTCTGATGTGACCAAAGCTCTTAAAAGCCCTCCGTTTATTCTTGCACACGGCGGGGAGTGCTATTCTGTGCATTGTGTATTGTGTGTGTGTGTGTGTGTGTGTGTGTGTGTGTGTGTGTGTGTGTGTGTGTTTTTTGGTTTTTACAACTCCCAGTCCCACAGTCTAATCACAATGCTGCTCGGGTAATTATCATGCAAGTAACCAGGGACACACACACACACACACACACACACACACATTTACAATTACACACACACAGACAAATACACACACACACAAATACACACACACACACATTTACAAATACACACACACACGCACGCACGCGCACACACACACGCACACGCATACAGAACATTTTCCATTGATTTCTCTGATGACTGTGTCCTCAAACGTCTCCATTCTTTTTATCTCTTTCTCATTTTCTCCTCTGCGAGACAGCTGCTGAGGTGATTGTGTCATGTCTGAAGGGTGCAGAGTGTGAGTTTATCTGTGTGTGTGTGTGTGTGTGCGTGTGTGTGTGTGTGTGTGTGTGTGTTGCGGCCGGGCCGTACTGTGAGTCAACATGAGATAAGCTGAAGAAGTCTTGGAGAGAGTCGACACTTCGACAGGAAAATAGGCATAGACTTACACTCACACTCTCACACACACACACACGCAGACACACACACACACACACGCAGACACACACACACACACACACACACACACACACACACACCTTAGGGAGAAATGAATAAGAGCTGACTCTCTCCTCATCAGAAAGCACCACATGTGTAAACACGCTCATTTAACGCAGAATTTAAGAAGTTGATTCTGTAGGTTACTTGTATTTAATTGAATTTTTGAATTATCTTATTAATTCTTAATTCTCTTTTAATGTTCCTTCATGAGCAATGTATCCTTTTCCTTTCTCTTGTTGTTTTCCCCCTTGCTTCATTTCTTATCAGTCTGTGTGTGTGTGTGTGTGTGTGTGTGTGTGTGTGTGTGTGTGTGTGTGTGTGTGTGTGTGTGTGTGTCTGACCAAAGTTCTTAATCTACAAACAGGTAAACCAAACCCGTCTGGGGGGAGAGGAAGGGTGTGTGTGTTGGACTTTTGACCAGGTGAATTACTTTCACTTACAGTGGCCTGAATAAGGTTCGGCATTATTTTTTACCATCTAAAAGGTATTGTTACTTCATGTTCTATATACTTTTATCTTATTCTATCATGTGCTTATTCAATTATTGAATTCATTGTGCAATCAGTGTTTCATTCAAAACGTGTAACAAGAGCGTCTTACAGTATATGTGTAACATGTCTGAGTGTTGACGATTCCTCAGACTTCTTAGAGTTAAAGGTGCAATGAGGAACTTTTAAATATTTCTGAAACAGTCTCATTTTTCCTCTGATGATCATAAATTACATGTAACAGCAAACGAGACCATCAGTGCAAAGAATGCTATTTTTATATAGTTTTTCTTAAAGCGGCTACGAGTAACATTTAAATATCTTTTAAACAGCCTCATGTTTCCTCTGATAATCATAAATTACCTTTAACAGCAAACAAGACCATCAGTGCAAAGAAAGACGTTTTTAAATAGTTTTTATTACTGCTTTTGGTCTGGTCGCACACCCAGTCCGATTTTCGGTTCGCTCGTGCAAGCTCTATGGTCACATATCCGTATTGGTCGCAGATTTCAGTGTGGCGCAGCAACGTGAATTGAGAAGCCTATCCCTCCAGGTGAGGAAAGGGGAGCGGGAGCCTTGTTTGATACAGTTATTTGTTGTCATAATGACTGATAACGGGGCTGAACCATCAAAGAAAAAATAGAAAATGCTATGAAGAAAAGCTAAAAGGGAGAGTGATATAGGCTACGGGGGGACGAAGGCGTTGCCAAGCAACGTGTATACAATTTCACGAGAGCGAAACTAGACTGCAGTGTTTACTCCTAAATGAATGAGCGGTTGGTACTAACACAAAGTTTGCTTTGCTTCACCATCATCAGATAACCATTATCTGAAATAGTCATTATTTACAACAACAACACAAACACATTACCTCATCGTGATCCATACTAACTGCCGTCTATCGTTCATTCGCTTTCTGTGAGGAGTCAGACACGTAATCTTTCAGCTCCGTGAGAGAGAGTAGTTAGGTGATACTGCTGCATCAACTCACTGCAATCAGGTGCGTGTGGCAGTGACTGGCATTAGTTCATGCAGTGTCAAAACCACTCTCACGGAGCCGAAAAGAGTCCTCACACTTTCAACACACGGACATGCACTATATTGCTCCCTTCTCAGTTCACACTCACGCGCCTGGCACGAGCTAGAAAACAGCTTTGCGACAGCGGGCGTCGTAAAAATACTACCGCTTTTGTCCAAAGGGGCCGCCAACGTGCCATGTTACTCGTAGTGGCTTTAATGCCTTTGTCATGGGTATACACTCACCCTGGAACTACAGCTGGCGTAGTAAAAAGAAACACTACCGCTTTTTTCCAAAGGGGGGCGCAAGAAAGAACAAAAGCTGAAAGTTCCTTGGAGCTGCTTTAAAGGACAAAAGGCTGATGCATAAAAAAAAACAAAAGTGCACAGTTTTGATTGCATGTGACACCTGATTTCTCCTAGTCACTGAATCATAAGTCAGCTCCACCTTTAGTCAGACGTATCTGTATGTTTGTTACAGACCAGAATCCACAGGACTACAGTATGTCTAAGGAGAGGGACAGGTCACCAGATAAAATAAGGTGGGTATATGAAGGCAATAAGAAAGAAACCGGTCATTTCATGTAGGTCAAACGTTCTATTTTATACATGTGTGTGAATGTGTGTGTTTGTGTGTGTGTGTGTGTGTGTATGTGTGTGTGTGTATGTGTGTGTGTGTGTGTGTGTGTGTGTGTGTGTGTGTGTGTGTGTGTGTGTGTGTGTGTGTGTGTTTGCGTGTGATCTTTCGTTCTCAGAATCACTCTAGTGCGTGGCCGTGCTCTGTCTCTCCAAGGCATTGGGAAACAAGGTGCCCTGGATGAGGAGTAAGCTAATACTAACATCAGCATCGTTTTTTTTTTACTGTATGTATAAACATTTTGACGAGAAATAAAGATCCAGTGTGAATACACAGCCTAGGCTCTGTAAACTGGCTTTGCTAGCTAGCTACCGTGGGGCCCCTTTGTTTACACACCCATTTACAGAGCCTGGGTTGGGTACTTACACTGTTTTTAATTTTTGTATGGACAGGTTAAGAGATATTCACTGATTTTGACAAAAAGTGATTTTGATGACAAGCAATCAATCAACAATCAACTTTTACTGAGCTTTTCTGATTCTTGCAAAACGTCTGTGTGTGTGTGTGTGTGTGTGTGTGTGTGTGTGTGTGTGTGTGTGTGTGTGTGTGTGTGTGTGTGTGTGTGTGTTACAGGTCAGGACAGCAGAGACGTTACTCTGCAGGACTGTGTGTGCCTGTGGAGGAGGAAACAGAAAGCGCTGGTTTATTTAGCTGCCCTCCAAGGTAACTCTCTATTAATAATAATAATAATAATAATAATTCATTTTATTTAGAGGGCGCCTTTCTTAGCACGCAAGGTCACCTTACAGGACAGTTTAAAAACAAAAAAAACAAAATCAGCAATCATAGAAAACACAAGAACAAGATACATTGAACAATTTACGTAAGTGGGGTGAAATGGAATATGTCAGATTAAAAAGATGTGTTTTGAGACGGGACTTAAAAGTGGAAAGAGTGTCAGAATTACGGATGTCAGGTGGGAGGGTATCAGAGGTGGGGGGCAGATCGGCTGTATGCCCTGGACCCCATGGTAACCAGGCGGGTGGGTGGAACAGTGAATTGAATGGAAAAATTATGTCGACTAACATAACAAACACATTTTTTTTAACTTATCGTTTTAACTTAGTTTGAAACTATGAAAGAGCAATTAAGATAAATAGACTATATAGAAAATAACTCTGTTGTCAGTCACGTAATTTTCATTGCATGCTGTCTAAATGCTTAAAGGAATACGACACCCATACGGAACCGGCGTTCTATCATTATAAAATCACTATTATAATATAATGAATGAGGTTTTTCTTCCCTCAGTCTTCCCTGGG
>CASHTC010000346.1:77500-113998 GCA_949357725.1 Hyperoplus immaculatus
ATTTTCTCTTACACATAGGGATGGGAATCGAGAACCGGTTCCTGTTCAGACCCGGTTCCGAGTCAACCAATTCCTTGGGATTGTTAACATGCCTGCTTAACGATGCCGCTTATCGGTTCCGCTCGTAGCAAATGCGTCATGACTTCAGACACGTGCTGCTTTGTTTTGGTTCAGAACGCAGCAAACATGACGTCGAGGCAGAAGCGCTCTAAAGTGTGGTTGTATTACACATGAAAAGGCAACAATACGGTAAAGTTTCCATTTCATCAAACTTTCATCATGACTCGTGCACAAGCAAGCGCGCAGACTGCGATTCTGACGGTTGAACGTTTAAACGTTTAAACGTCCGCTGCCTTACTCGGCACCAGAATTGCCCATCACTTGGATTTGAACATACAATGTAGGCTATATGAATGAATGTGTGTGTAAGCCTAGGTGTGGGCAAGTGAAAGAGGGAGACACATAAAAAGGCGAGAGCAGCATACAAACAGGAAAAAAGGATTCTTATTCGCTTCCAAAGGCCCGCTGTTTACTCTCGTTCATCAGCTGTTAAATGCTGCCTTGAAGCACGGCAGTGGGGACGAAAGCAAAACAACACACAGCGGGACTTGGCGGTCCGGTGGTAAGGAAACTTTAACAATACGCTTTATAAAGACAGTGAGACACACTTAAAATAACGCTCTCTGCCTGATACAAAAAGCTCTGCCTTGGATTACTTGAGCGATCGATGTGTATAAAACCATCCGCTATGTGTCTGATGAAGGGACATTATATTAGCCTAATAAACAGCGCGGTGAACATAACAGCGTACATTGTAAAGCTGAGATGGAGCGGTGACTCCTTGTCGTTGGCGTGGTGAAGAATAAGCAAAGCGATACATTCTCTTAAAGCCTTTATGGCGTATTTATTCTCTTCTTGAATAGCCTACATGACTGTCTACTGTGCAGTCGTGACAGTTTGACCTGAGGCGTTATAGTGACATCATCACGTTGGCCTTTCAGAGTAAGGGCGCAATCATATAATAACACTTAACATACATTAAAGATCTCGTATCCTTCCTGAGAGGGCAAACACGATAATTGTTCTGCATAAAAAGAGTTGGTATTATCTTTTCAAAAGACTTATTTGTATTTTTTCTCAATTGAATTTTGTTTCAAGTGCCAATGAGCACTGTTAATATTCCAAAAGGCACAAGCTCTTCCTTGACTGTTTTAAGTATGTGTTTTTAGTTTGTAGGGCACATAAGGGCATTTGGGCTTAAAAACCAAAAAAAAAATTGTCTGGACCAATTAATGTGAAAATTGACAATTTCCTAATCCTAAAGTAGCTTGATAATCTTTCAATGCATACACTAGACACTTCTGATCAGATATTAAAGAGAGTTAATACAAACAAACTAATTTGTACATATTCTCTCACCCAATGAGAATCGATAAGAGAATCGATAAGGAATCGGATCGATAAGCAGAATCGGAACCGGAATCGGAATCGCTAAATTCTTATCAATTCCCATCCCTACTTACATATATTCATACATCTTACTTTGTGTTGTCCGAAGGGTGACGGAAGAAGCCAAAAGCTTATCAGGTCCCGCCCCCATAGGCCTATATTGACAATATTTCATGTCTCCCTTTCTCCCCACTTTCGTTGTCATCATTGAAAACAACCTGTTTTTCCGAAAAGGACTACAAATTGTCCGCCCCGGATATTGGTTGAGTGAGACGCTTGTAAATGTAATGACATGAAATGTAAATTAACTGAAAGTATTCAACATAAAATTGACGTTTCAATTTACTTATTTTTTTGTTGGTTTTATTATTTTAAAGTCACCAGAATGCGGGAAACAATGTCTTTCAAGCTGAACATTTCCTGGGGGGGGGGACCCCCAGACCCCCGCTTTAGTTTGGGAATTCTCCCTATTTTCGAGGTCTCAAGGTTGGCAAGTATGGTATATATGAGTATGTGTATTTATCTTTTTCTATGTGTTTTTGTGATTAGTATGTATTAATATGATTGTACTGGCTCGTATGCATTTTGTTAAAACACTTTGTAAACCATTGTTTTTAAAGGTGCTATATAAATAAAGATATTATTATTATTATTATTATTATTATTATTATTATTATTATTATTATTATTATTATAATTATTATTATTATTATTATTAGTATTAGTATTATTATTATTATTATAAAGCTGAGGTATGTGATTTCTGATTGGTCAAAGTTAACATGAGCTGTACACTCTGACCAATCAGAGCAAGGTTTCAATTCTCTGTTCTTATTGGCTGTTAGGACTGTCCATTCACTTTGGCACGACTTTGTTGGTCGAATCTCTATCCCAACTGCCATTTTCTCCCAAAATCCTCCACCCCAGCTTTAAGGGTTTGTTGTGTTCTAAGTTGTAACTAATTTGCTAACCTTTGTAACGCACCAGCTTAGAGTTGTATCAGTGCAGAAACACAAATCTTCTTTAACCCATCCCTGACCTTTCGTCTCTCCTCAAAACACCGCAGTGGATTTAACTCTGTTGAGAACATTCGAGGACCACAGGCTTCAGTGGGATTCCCCCGGTAGGTCACTGAGTAGAGCAGGTGTTGCTTATGTGTGTCTGTTCACACACACACACACACACACACACACACATTCACACACACACATACACACGCACGCACACACATTCACACAGACAAACACAAACACACACAAACACACGCACACACATTCACACGCACACACACGCACACACAGACACACACACACACACACACGTTCTTTTGAAGACCACTTTTAAATAGCTTTCTGGTAGCTTTAACGCATGATCAAACGAAGCCATTATTATGTTTAAGTTTCTGAGGGTTTTTTGTGTGTGTGTTTGCAATTAAGATCACAGTGTAAACCCTTTGTATAAATCATCCTTCACAAATGCACTTTAACGGATTATCAAAATGTATTGAAGGCAGCCTCCCTTTGGGCTCGACGAATCAGAATCGAGATGTCATCGCACACATTTGGTCCTTAAGATTCAGGCATATTTAGACATGTTGGGTGGATTTTTTTGGATTCTCCTGTGTGTGTGTGTGTGTGTGTGTGTGTGTGTGTGTGTGTGTGTGTGTGTGTGTGTGTGTGTGTGTGTGTGTGTGTCTGTGTGTGTGTGTGTGTGTGTGTGTGTGTGTGTGTGTGTGTGTGTGTGTGTGTGTGTGTGTGTGTCTGTGTGTGTGTTTGTGTGGGTGTAAGTGCACTGTTGTTCTTGTCACAATAGGTCATAAATTCAGGAGACTCCCCCCTCAGGCCTGGCTAACCATGGGAGGCACACTTGGCGCACACACACACACACACACACACACACACACACACACACACACACACACACACCGATGACTTCAGAAAGAAAGAGTTAAGGCTGCAGATGTCAGTTTGTAAGAGGTGGTAGATCTGTTTGTGTGTGTGTGTTAACCCCTGACCCCAGCACACACTTTCGCCTCTTGTAACCTCAACTAACCCCACTGACACACACACACACACACACACACACACACACACACACACACACACACACACACACACACACACACACACACACACACACACACACACACACACACACACACACACACACACACACACACACACACACACACACACCTGTCTGGGTCAGTGGATCTAAACAGAATTTGTGTTGAAGGTTCAAATGTTTTTGTTTGATTCCACAGCGATGAGTTTGAGTTCTTTATCTTCGGACCTCATTTGCCATTTGGTCGCTCAAGCATGATATTTTCTTTCTGCTTCATTTGTAAGATTTAGCCAAAATAAGGCCATTAAAGCTGCAGTGTGTAGAATTTTGCGAATTTTTTCATAGCAGACTTGGTAGAAAATAATTAAAATATCCATAAGTACGTTTGATTTAGTGTATAATAGCTGAATTTTTTTATTTTATTTTTTTTTTCTCCCTTACAAAAGGTCTCTTATATCTCCATATTTCTCCATACATGGGGTCCAGTCTGCTATGAAAAAAAATCCCCAAATTCTACTCACTGCAGGTTTGAAAAGAAAGAATTATAAAAAAAAAACTACTTCAAGTAAAATTTTCATTTCAGGTGAACATGTCATGCAGAGAGGAACATTTACTCTCCACACACACACACACACACACACACACACATACATACATACATACGTGCAAACACAACATATGGTCTATTGTACAAATGCATGCTTCTCTCTTTTATGCATCATTCTTCACTGTTTCTTTCAATTACACACACACACACACACACACACTCATACACACACACACACTCACTCACACACACAATCATACACACAATCACACACACACAGACACACGCGCACACACACAGACACACGCGCACACACACACGCAATCATACATACACACTCACACACACACACACATACACACAATCATACACACACACAATCAAACACACACACACACACACACACACACATAAAGAGGTTGTTATTTTACCCAGAAGAGTACTCATAAATACTACATCTGAAATTCCCATGTACATGTGCTGTCCATAAATATGCAGAGAATCGCTTCAAGGGAAAACACAAAGAGGGTCACAGTACAAGTGATGGTGTGATATGAATGTGTGTGTGTGGTGCGTGTGTGCATGTGTGTGTGTGTGTGTGTGTGTGTGTGTGTGTAGTGATGATATCTTCTGTGAACTCTGAACTTTCATCTTGTGGGATCGCCCGGGGCAAAACAATCTGTGCCACTAAAACACAACGTAGGCTACACACACACACACACACACACACACACACACACACACACACACACACACACACACACACACACACACACACACACTGTTTTATAGTTTAGAATCAATTTTACCTCCTGAAAAGACAGCTAGTCATGTTGATCTTGCTTACTGTTAGTCATATTGTAAATCATTAGACCAACTGGCTCACACATACACAAAGTATTTTCATAACATACAATTTTTTTTTTTTTTATACTTTTCACATGTTGTGAGGGTGCAGGTGTTTGTTTGATTGTGTGTGTTGTGAAAAAAAAAGGAAAAAACTACAATAAATATAGGGGAGAACGGGGTAATCTGAGCCACTTTTTACATGTGCTTCCCTCTAAGCGAGCTAAAATGATTTATCACTCAAATTTACACATTTCCCATTAATTCAGGATGTTTCCTAGAAATGGGCATTAGCAGAATTTTTTCAAGACAAAGGGCAGTGAAAATATGATTGTTTAAAAAAAAGTTGTCATGTGGCTCACTTTACCCCAGCTGTGGGGTAAACTGAGACAGACCAGAAAAATCAAGGGGGTAAACTGATCCAATTACTTTTTCCACTCTGAAACTATCATAACAACACATATTGTAACAGTTAGAATCCTGAAAGCTAGCCACACATCCCAGAACTAATGTCGGACTAGTAAAAGAATGACGGGGTTTGGTCAATTAAGCAAAGCAAATTTTCTAAACACTTGAAAGTAACTCTGAACAAAATCAAATACAACATATTATAATTCAAAAGGTTTTAATAAGATTCAAATGAAATATAGAACCAGTTAGATTAGAACACAGTCTAGGGGTCAAAACACAGGACCCTTTGAGCCAGCTAGTGTCTGGGGGTCAAAGCATAGGAAAATCAGAACCAGCGAGAACAGCCTGGGACTCAGAACACAGGAGAAGACCCAACTGGATTATAACAGCAGCCTGTCATACTCTACAACTAGGCCTACTCTACATTCCAGCCCTGAAGGTTACAGAGAAAGATGAGAAGGTGCTCTTTCCATGTGGTTGCCCCAGGTCGTCTTGCTTGAAAAAAAACATGCTTACCACAGCACCATGAGGTCCTCTCTTTCAGGGCCATGGGGAAATGAGAGGGGCTTGAAAACATATACCTCACATGACCACAAATGTTTTCCGTTGCCTAGATACAGGGGGTAGCTCACATTACCCGATGCCTCAGATTCCCCCGTTCTCCCCTACTATAGTGAAAAAATAAAGTATTTTCATTGCATTCTGTGTGATACTTCATTTTGTCAACATATTTTTTTATTTTTTTTTTATTATTCTTCCGGACAATTACATATAATACATAATTTTCTCATTGCATATTCATACATATTACTTTGTGTTATCGTCCGAAGGGTGGCAGGAGAAGCCAAAGGCTTATCGAGTCCCGCCCCCACTGCCATAAGATTCAGATACACATATACACAGCTACTACAGTTAGAACATTTTTTTTTTCTTTTTTTTAAGAAGATTCATTCTAATACACAGATAATTTTAGGTCTCTATTTTCCTCTCTGCCTGTGACAATGCAGATATGGCCTTGTCCATTTCTTCTCTAGTAGCCTCAACACATCTGCAAAAGTATTCAAAACAGTCAGTATGTCTGCTGACCTCGGCTACAGTCCCATAACATGCAGTGTATTTACAAATTCTTCAGTCAGAGAAAGACTTCCATTTTTGAATCAGGTGTTCTGAACACACATTTCTGACCATATTTTTTAAACTTTTGACCAAAGAAGAGATTTGAGAGATTTCTAACCACTGCACCCCCTAATTAATAGCACTTTTTTTACTATCTTGCCTCTAAAACCTCGTTAGAACCAGCCCCCCTATGCAGCGTTAATTAACCCTGATTTTTTACACTGCCTTGCATATTTCCACACACACTTTGAACAACCAGACCTTTGTTAGTTGTCAGCACTGCGGGGGTTAACGGCCTAGAATCACTCATCTGCTAATCCAACGCAGAGATGAAACGAAGAGAAGGAGGGGAAGGAGCCCAAATTAGAATCAGCAAGAAGCACACACACACACACACACACAAGTCGAACAGTATGCAGATGAGCCGCAGCTGACTGTGGTGAATAGACCAACTCCCTGACTGGAGGCACGCACAGACGAACACACACACACAGAATCACACACACTGAGAATCACACACACACACTCTTCGGAAGGGAGCAGAGGCAGGTGCTGTCGGCCCCCCTAAAGAGTTCCTCCATTGTGGTTCCTCTCAATAAGGACAGCTGTTGGGTAAACCCTCCCCCCCCCCCCTCCCACTGTGATGTGTGTGTTGGTATGCGTGTGTCTGGATGTGTATCAGTGTGTTTTGGATAGAGTTAAAGCTACAGTGCGTAACTTTTTCATATACAGTAAATGAATGTCGGTTACATTCAAGCCATCGCCAAATTAGTTGACACAAAGTTGATTAAGTCTATCAGCTCCACAAAACCCTCTCTGTATTTCTCAGTATGGCAGCGTGTACAATTCTAGTATCTGTTATTGTTGAATTATTTTATCATCGTAAAGCAAAACTTTATTATTTTGAGGAACCTGGAACCAAACGTTAGACTAGATTATGCTTGTAAACCAAACTGTGGGCCCTGCTGCTGTAAACAACAACAGTGAAACAGTAACTTTTCAGGAAGCTTTCTAACTTCAAACAGTGTTCCAGGGATCTACATTTTCCTGTGAGGAAAGTTTTGTTTATTCAGTTATGAGAATATACCTTAGAAAATGTTTCACTTCTCTGACACACCCAAAAGTTACATAGTGCCCCTTTAATCACTTGAGGCAATGCTAATATAAAACTGTCCCTGCGTTCCAAATCACATACTTTTTCTTTTTACTTCACTACATACTAAAGTACAGAAGAGTTTTAGATTTTTTTTTTCATTATGTCGAAAAATGTCAAGAATAAAGATGAATACTGCTAAATGCTACTGGAGTTTGTGGGGGCATTTATGTATTTTCAGCACGTGCATGTCATTGGGACATCCTAAATCTTTTTCTGGCGTACTAAATAGTAGGGAAGTGTGGGGATTGGAACGCAGGGTAAATTGATTGGTGTTGCTTGAATAGTCATAAGCTGTTTCCTAGCTCGTCAAAAAACCTCATTATTCCGTCCTGTGTGTACACTCCGCTCTCCTCCTCTCTCGTGTCCCGTTTAAAAAGCTTTGGGGGCAACAAGCGTGTCCCCCCCGGTGGGCCCACAGTCTCCCCTATTGTCTGGTCCCGGAGCACACACACACACACACACACACACACACACACAGTGTCACACACAGTCTCACACCGGTCTCACACACAAACACACACACACACACAGTCTCACACACACACAGTCTCACACTGGTCTCACACACAAACACACACAGTCTCACACACACACAGTCTCACACAGTCTCACACACACACATTATTATATTGTCTGGTCCCGGAGCCAGATGTCTTCTGTTGGAATGACCACATCGGTATCACTGGAATGGCTCCAGGAATTCTTTTGTGTTGGGGCACACACACACACACACACACAGTCTCTCTCACACACACACACACACACACACAGTCTCTCTCACACGCACACGCACGCACACACACACACACACACACACACACACGCACACACGCACACACACGCGTACACACACACCTCCCCCCTTCACCCTGCTACAATTTAATCAGCTCATGGTAGAAAAAAACAACGTTGCCTCAGTAAGAACAACCATTGTTTGTCCCAAATCCAAACCGACAGCTGATGGGGTAATGATTACATGTGTGTGGGAATGTGTGTGTGTATTGCTGTGCGTTCATTCCATTTCAAAACACACTCAAAACGACATAGGCAGGTGTGTGTGTGTGTGTGTGTGTGTTACGACTGTGAGTGAGTTTACTCCGTTGTATTAGTTTTCTGTGTGACCTCTGTGTCAGCAACTCCACTGCACCAACACACCAACACACACTTTAACAGAGATGAATTTCTGCTTCCAGCTTCACTCTCTCGCTGCGTTGCTTCAGTTGTTGTTGATATACTGTCAGCATAGTGGAACGGTAGGAATGAACTCCCCTAGTTATTGGACTTTAAAGCCACTATATGTACAATTTTTTAGGGCCACAAAGTAACATATATACTCAGTTTATTCAAATGTTATGGTTAGTGTGTAAGTTAGGCTAAATACACACACACACACACATATATATTATATACAAAAAATGTCCTTTGTGAGGTGTAACATGGCGACATAGCCTTCCTGGGTGAATCTGCTGTAGGTTAATAACTGTTACAGCAGCAGTTGTAAAGTGTCAACTGCATGAACACGAACATTCCTTTAGTTAATTTGCTGATGAATGTGGACTTCCTGTGTTGTTGCATCATAATTCCAAGGTATTTCATGTAAGTATTTCCGATTTTTTTACACGAGTCAACCTATAAAATACTTGTGTGTACGTTTTTTCGTCATGTCCAGATTGAGGGTAGAGTCAATGTAGCAGTAAATGTAATTATTAAATGTACAGTTCATGCAGATGTCTTTTTAAATCCATGTTATGTTGCACTTATTAATATGTATGATCTTTTTTCAGGCGTCTGTTCACAAGACAAAACCTCCAAGACATGTGATTTTATGATGTGATTTTCCATCTAAAAAAATATATATCACTGAGTCTATTCATTCACAGCTTTAGTCTAGACTCGAGAGCTTTGGCTGAATCAAATTGTTCTTAAACAACTGAGACAAAATGCTCTACGTGATATTAGCAACCGGGAAATCAAGTTATTTTTTATTCAGAAATAAGACTGTGGTTGCGTTCCGAATCGCATACTCTTTCTTTTTTCTATTCTACATCCGACGATAAAAAGAATCTAGTTAGGATGCAGTACTCTCTTATTTCATCATAACATTGCGCCTTGATCTTGCCTCTTGCTTTTATATCCGTCGCATCCCCGTTTGTTTTCATATGGAGGCTTCGTCGATTTGACGTCACTTCACGTGCGCACTGGATTGTGGGTCAGAATCGCCCAAATAGGATGCAGTTTTCAACACTAACAATCTTGGCCGGATGAAGTAGGACATCCGGGTACTTCTTCTAACCATCCTAAATCTGGCCACAAGAATCGGGACATCCTAAATCTTTTTTCTACATACTATATAGTAGAACGTATGCAATTCGGAACGCAAACTGTTTCTTCATGCAGATTGGCAGCGATACAGTTGTATATTCTATATTATTGCTGCTTTTTTCTATTTTACTTATATATTGTATATTTCTTTCTAGGCATTCAGTATAAGGAAAACAAAGGAAGAATTCCATTGTATGACTGAGAACATGTTTGAAATTGTGCATATGCCAATAAACACTTTAAATCTTAAACAGTTGACCTCAGTAACCCCATCAGTAAAAGTAGATGTATGATCAGATGGCGCCATCTAGCGGTGGACACACGACACTGCACCTTCTTTCAATGTGATTTCTGTCTCCTCGTCTTTTTTCTTTTGATAATTTCTCACTTTCTAACCAACTAATCTCAATTTAAAAGCCTATTTGTTTTGCATGAACGGGCGGAAGGAGGATTCATATTATTTTCTACTATTAGCAACTCACCGTTAAGTTGTTCGCTATGTAGTTTCAATAGCATCAAATCTCACACAGTGAAATGTTTGTAAAAAGTAGTCCCGGACGCAGGTTGGAACAGGCCAATCACGCGAGAAGTTGGAACAGTGTGCTTTAAGGGAAGGATAAGCAGTGATACGGTTGACACCTTTCTTTATATGTCCATGGTTGACACCTCACTAACCCTTCAGTTAAAGCAGTTGGACGGTCAGTTGGCGCCATCAAGCGATAGAAAAACGACACTGCACTTTCTGTCAATGTGATTTCTGTCTCCTCGTCTTTTTCTTTGGCTGATTTCTTACTTTCTAACAAACTAATCCGATTTAATTTTGCATGAACGGGTGGAAGGCGGATTCATGTTATTTTCTAGTATTAGCAACTCACCGTAAAGTTGTTTCAATGGCATCAAATCTAACATGTTTGTAAAAAGTAGTCCCGGCCGCAGGTTGGAACAGGCCAATCACGCGAGATGAGCGTAGTTTGAACAGGCCAATGAGAAGGCTTAGATTTAGCACGTGGGACGTTAGTTGGAACAGTGGAACAGAGAAGATTGTGCCACGGCCACGCAAGGATGACACGCAAATTCGTGAAGCGTTCCTCATTTTCGTTAACCCTAGGGTTAGGGTTAGCACTCACTTTTAGCCAAACTAGGGTTAGGGTTAGCTCATTTTGTCCACCTAGGGTTAGAATTAGCCTTATTTAGGGTTAGAGCCCTTACTTTTGGCTAAACTAGGGTTAGGGTTAGCTCATGATACGAGTCAAAATGTGGCTACTATAGCCCAGGAAGCAGGCTAACCCCAACCCTAGCTTGGCCAAAATTGAGCCATAACCGTAGGTGGAAAAAAGTCACTAACCCTAACTCAGTTAAAATGTGGCAACCATAACCCTAGCTCTGCAACTACTTCTTAATTACCTAACCCTAGTTTAATCAAAAGCTAGACAGCCATAACCCTAAGTGTACAAAGAGAACTAACCCTAGCTCTACAAACTTGACCTTATGTGGACAAAATAAGTCTGACTGTAACCCTAGATGCGCAAATGAGCTAACCCTAACCGGCCAAAAGTAAGAGAGCTGTAACCTTAAATGAGGCAAATTCTCCCTTGACAACAAAGTGTTTGAGTAAATTATAAGATGGGGAAATATTTTACTAACTTTTTCTATATCCTCAGTAGGCAGAACTAGGGTTAGCTCTTTTTGACCCATCTAGGATTGCATTTTCTCATTTAGGGTTGTGTCAACTCAATGGGGCTCTGTTGGCATTGAAAAACAGGAGTCAACATTGCAAAATCTCAAATAGTTAAGAATGTAGAGAAGTAGGAGATAATATCCTAACATCAACAGATAGCTAAAGCTTTCTTCCCCGCTTGTACAGTAGGCCTGTCTGCAGTCAGGTAGGGTTACTGGTCGAGGGTTTTGGTTGTTGCACTCTGTAAGGGGGTGATTCCTCTTTCCATCCAGTCATGGGCTCGTGTGTAGAGCTGGTTCCAGTCATCTTTCCACATGTTGGTCCTTCAGTTCTCTTTGGTTGTTTGGAGAGGTGGGACTGTCTGCAGGAAGCTGGGTGCTGTTTTGCCTGGCGTTGTCTTTGTGCATCCCGTTATGTGGCAAGTGTCGTTGAGGGCGGTGTCAACCATTTATAATTAAGTTGTTTTAGCAAGTCATCATAAAAATATAAGTATAAACAATCCTAATTATACAGGTGATAACTCATATAATTAGAATATCATGGAAAATGAATTGGAATTGAGGCAAGAATTCATGCAAAAGGGGCCCAAACCAAGTACTGAGTAGCCTACATATGCATGATAATACTTTGTAAAGGGCCGACATTTCTGTATTTAAAATCCCTTTTTTATTAGTTTAATTTAATATTAAAATGTTCTGAGCTCTTGAGTTTGGGATTTTCATAAGCTGTAAGCCATAAGAATCAAAATTATAACAAATAAAGGCTTGAGATATCTCACTTTGCATGTCATGAGTCTATATATTATCTTCACCTTTTAAGTTGAATTACCGAAATAAATGAACTTTTGCGGCATATTCTAATTTTTTGAGTTTCACCTGCATATAACGATAAATTATATTTTTAGAGAATTAAAGGTTGGGTCATCGATTCTAGGGAATGCTTGTAGTCAAAATCACTTTTTGTCAAGTCATTGAATATCTAAAATGATCAGCTACATGTGCTAAAAATAAAAAATGGTGCTAATACACAGCCAAGAAAATGTGTATGTTAAAAAGAGGTCCCACCATAGCTAGCAGCATGCCAGTTTACAGAGCATAGGCTGTGTATTAACATTTTTCTTTTTTACGCACGCGCAGTATAGACAGGTTAGTGTAATGTGAGGAGATACTCATTTATTTTCGACAAAGACTATATTTTGACTAGCCTGGTGCTACCAGACCATCGTACTTCATTTCATTTGTACAGAAGGTCTGGCAGTGCTGTAATTGGCAAACGTTCACTCATGGAGGCGGGTGTCTGTTAAAGTTTAAAACTATTGGATCTGCCCAGTGCCACTCTGGATTAGCCAACCAATCGCATAACGTTTGGTCGTCACGTGTGTCATGAGCCGGCTTCTGGCAACTGAAACTGGAGCGCGACTTCGACGTCATCGTTCTCGGCCACTCGCTCTGTTCGCTGATTGGACCGGCTGTCGAATCTCCGGCAAAACTGGGAAATGGGCTGTACACCCAGACTGACTACTGAAGGGAAAATAAAATTTGGCCGGAAGTAGGCGGGCGGGCGGAGCCAGGCTATATTTTGACAAGAGTTCGCCAGAATCGCTGACTTCACCTTTAAGACCTGTGAACCTTGTTTCTAACACACTGAACCATCAAACCACTAAGTAAAAGAACATGTTCAGAAACTGTTTCACTAAGAATTCACACAATGACGACACACACAATCAGAGCAGAAAAAATGTCACACAACACACAAATTATACATAAATATCCACCAAAACTATTGAAGAGATGAACAGTTTCTCAATATCTCTGTCAAATAAACAAAGGTTTTAGGGAATAGTTTGTTGTTAAAACTGTAAAAGAACATTATTTTTTAACATTTGAAAAGCAAATGAAAGACAAAAATAAACACACAGTAAACAGCACCAAAACAATTCAAGCTGAAGAAAAGGCAGCTATCTGAGGCTATTTTAAAAGGTGCTATGAGGAACTTTTAAATATTTATGAAACAGTCAAATTTTTCCTCTGTACATTACATACATACATACATCTTCAACCGCTTATCCGAAATCGGGTCGCGGGGGCAGCAGCTTGAGCAGGGAACCCCAAACTTCTCTTTCCCGGGCCACATCAACCAGCTCTGACTGGGGGATCCCGAGGCGTTCCCAGGCCAGTGTGGAGATATAATCTCTCCACCTAGTCCTGGGTCTTCCCCGAGGCCTCCTTCCAGCTGGACGCTCCTGGAACACCTCCCTAGGGAGGCGCCCTGGGGGCATCCTTACCAGATGCCCGAACCACCTCAACTGGCTCCTTTCAACGCAAAGGAGTAGCGGCTCTGCCCCGAGTTCCTCACGAATGACTGAGCTTCTCACCCTATCTCTAAGGGAGACGCCAGCCACTCTCCTGAGAAAACCCATTTCGGCCGCTTGTACCCGCGATCTCGTTCTTTCGGTCATTACCCAGCCTTCATGACCATAGGTGAGGGTAGGAACAAAGATCGACCGGTAGATCGAAAGCTTTGCCTTACGACTCAGCTCTCTTTTCGTCACAACAGTGCGGTAAAGCGTATGCAAAACCGCCCCTGCTGCTCCGATTCTCCGGCCAATCTCACGTTCCATTGTTCCCTCACTCGAAAACAAGACCCCGAGGTACTTGAACTCCTTCACTTGGGGTAAGGACTCATTCCCTACCTGTAGCAGACAATCCATCGGTTTCCTGCTGAGCACCATGGCCTCAGATTTAGAGGTGCTGATCCTCATCCCAACCGCTTCACACTCGGCTGCAAACCGATCCAATGAGAGCTGAAGGTCACAGGCCGATGATGCCATCAGAACCACATCATCCGCAAACAGCAGAGATGAGATCTTCAGACCACCAAACTGCAACCCCTCCCCACCACGACTACGCCTTGATATCCTGTCCATAAATATCACAAACAGGATTGGTGATAAAGCGCAGCCCTGGCGGAGGCCAACCCCCACCGGAAACGAGTCCGACTTACTACCGAGAACCCGTACACAGCTCTCGCTTTGAGCGTACAGAGATTGGATGGCCCTGAGAAGAGACACCCTCACCCCATACTCCCGCAGCACCCCCCACAGTATCTCCCGGGGAACCCGGTCATAAGCCTTCTCCAGATCTACAAAACACATGTAGACTGGATGAGCAAACTCCCAAGCTCCCTCTAGGATCCTTGCGAGAGTGAAGAGCTGGTCCGTTGTTCCACGGCCAGGACGGAATCCGCATTGTTCCTCTTCAATCTGAGGTTCGACTATCGGCCGAACCCTCCTTTCCAGCACCTTGGAGTAGACTTTGCCGGGGAGGCTGAGAAGTGTGATACCTCGGTAATTGGCACACACTCTCTGGTCCCCCTTTTTGAAAATAGGAACCACCACCCCGGTCTGCCACTCCTTCGGCACTGTACCCGACTTCCACGCAATGTTGAAGAGGCGTGTCATCCAAGACAGCCCCTCCACACCCATTGCTTTCAGCATTTCTGGACGGATCTCATCAACCCCCGGGGCTTTGCCACTGTGGAGTTGTTTGACTACCTCAGTGACTTCCACCAGGGAAATTGACGATGATCCCCCATCAGCCTCCAGCTCTGCCTCCAACATAGAGGGCGGGTTAATCGGATTCAGGAGTTCCTCAAAGTGCTCCTTCCACCGACCGACCACCTCCTCAGTTGAGGTCAACAGCGTCCCATCCTTACTGTACACAGCTTGGATGGTTCCCCGCTTCCCCCTCCTGAGGTGCCGGACGGTCTTCCAGAAACACTTTGGTGCCGACCGAAAGTCCTTCTCCATGGTTTCTCCGAACTTCTCCCACACCCGCTGCTTTGCCTCTGTCACGGCAGAGGCTGCAGCCCTTCGGGCCTGTCGGTACCTTGCAACTGCCTCAGGAGTCCCCCGTGATAACATATCCCGGAAGCACTCCTTCTTCAGTCGGACGGCTTCCCTGACCACCGAGGTCCACCACGGCGTTCGAGGGTTACCGCCCCTTGAGGCACCTAAGACCTTGAGACCACAGCTGCCTGCCGCGGCTTCAGCAATGGAAGTTTTGAACATCGACCACTCGGGTTCAATGCCCCCAACCTCCACAGGGATGCTAGAAAAGCTCTGCTGGAGGTGCGAATTAAAGATCTCTTGAACAGGGGCCTCCGCCAGACGTTCCCAGTTCACCCGCACTACCCGTTTGGGCTTACCAGGTCTGTCCAGAGTCTTCCCCCACCCTTTGACCCAACTCACAACCAGATGGTGATCAGTTGACAGCTCTGCCCCTCTCTTCACCCGAGTGTCCAAAACATGCGGCCTCAGATCAGATGATACGATCACGAAATCGATCATCGACCTTCGGCCTAGGGTGCTCTGGTACCATGTACACTTATGAGCATCCTTATGTTCGAACATGGTGTTCGTTATAGACAAACCATGACCAGCACAGAAGTCTAACAACAAACGACCGCTCGGGTTCAGATCGGGGAGGCCGTTCCTCCCAATCACGCCTCTCCAGGTGTCTCCATCATTGCCCACGTGCGCGTTAAAGTCTCCCAGCAGAACTATGGAGTCCCCTACCGGAGCCCCATGCAGGACTCCGTTCAGGGTCTCCAAGAAGGCCGGATACTCCGAACTGCTGTTCGGTGCATACGCACAGACAACAGTCAGAGTCTTCCCCCCCACAACCCGAAGGCGTAGGGAGGCGACCCTCTCGTCCACCGGGGTAAACTCCAACGTAGTAGCGCCCAGCCGGGGGCTCGTGAGTATCCCCACACCGGCCCGGCGCCTCACACCTTGGGCAACTCCAGAGAAAAATAGAGTCCAACCCCTGTCCAGAAGTACGGTTCCAGAACCAAGACTGTGCGTGGAGGTCAGCCCCACCAGATCTAATTGGTAGCGCTCCACCTCCCGCACCAGTTCCAGCTCCTTCCCCCACAGCGAGGTGACGTTCCACGTCCCCAAAGCCAGCCTCTGCCGCCCGGGTCTGGTCCGTCGTGGTCCCCGCCCTTCACTGCCACCCATAAGGCCCATTTTCCTCTGATGATCATAAATTACCTGTAACAGCAAACAACACCATCAGTGAAATGAATGAATGCACTGATGGTCTATTATTTTTTATATCATTTTTCTTAATCTCTTTGTCATGGTTACACTCACCCAAGAACAACAGCTGGCGTAGTAAAAACTCACTGAAACAAACTGAAAATTCCTCAGAGCACCTTTAAATAAAATGTTACTTAAAACCTCAAGGCATGATATTACTAATAAAGTGCAACAAATTTGCAAAAAAATGAACATTCAAATGGTCTATTATGATTAAGGGATAACATGTGGCTCATACAATAAGTGGTACATTTAAATAAGATAAGATGTGTATATGTTTTAAAAGCAATAGAAAAAGGGCAAAAGTTTCAATGATTTAGTGTAGAAAAAGAGCTGCAGGTCAGATATAGATTTGAGTCATAATAATAATACAGTAACTATAAATAGACAAATTATTTTACCCATTTACAGCGATAATCAATACTTTCAATATATTTTCCCAATTGCACTGAGGGTGTATTTTGAACGTGTATTTTGTCCTTTTTTATGTTGTAACTGAATCTGTGTACTGTTGTCCATCTTGGCTACACAGGTCTCTCTTGAAAAATATATAAAATTATAAATAAAAGGTTAAATAAAGATAATAAGAATAAAACAAGACAAACTATGTACATGTTTACAGAAACTAACATGTACAAAATCTGTTCACACAAACTGTTTACATAAACCGTCCCTGTCCTGTGGAGGAGCGGTTGAGCCACTGTTCTCGGCTAAGTGCGTTAGCAGCTGTGGGTGGCTGAGGTGGATGAAGCAGGGACCCAGGTGGATGAAGCAGGGACCCAGGTGGATGTTACCACAGCATCACGGTTGGTACTTACTCTGGAAAGATAAGATTGGAAAAAGCTTGATTTTAAATCTTGTGTTTTTTCAAAGTCTGGAACTGACTAAATACTGGATTTCTCTCCATATTAGAGGCTTAGGGGCCGTCAACAAACTATTAGAAAAGAGCTTGAATGCATCTTGTAAACAGCTGTACGAACCCCTCCAGCATGTGGCTCTTCCTCTCCCTCCAGCAGCAGCAAGTCTCTATAGAACTCTTCTTCTTCTTCTTCTTCTTCTTCTTCTTCTTCTTCTTCTTCTTCTTCTTCTAATGTCCAGGAAGGGTTGTTAGGGGTGGAGTCTTGGTCGATAGGGGTGGAGTCCTGGTCACTAGGGGCGGGGTCCTGGTTGCTAGGGGTTGCTAGTTCCCTCATCACCCGCTCTGTCTGCCCGTGGAGGTAGGCGATTCCAATCAGCTCACCTACAGAACACAACAACAACCACCATTGATAAAATGTCACATGATTGTAACAAACAGGGTTCCCATCCCACACATTTTTATCAATTAATCTCCAAAACTTTTCCATGACACTTACAGTTTTTGCCGAATGCTTAGACACATGTTGGAGAATTTGGCCCACTGTGTGAAAGCTGAACACACACAGTAATTCAAAGGTGCATGTGTGTATAGTTTTGATGCTAAAAACAGTTTTGAAATGGGATTGTTAGGTTTTGATTGAAGAGTTTAATTTTGCCGTATAAGTTAGAAGTTTAACTCCATTTGCTGTGTCTTATTGGGCCTGTGTGTTAAGTTTTGAAACAGTGAGCCAAAGTCTGCAACATGTGTGCAGGAATTCGGAAAAAACCGGCATCTGCTATTAAAAAAAAATAACTAATTTAAATGTTGGTCTACCACTTCTTCACACACTTACATGCTTTTTCCTATAACATACTATATATACTAATACTATATTATACATACTAATATACATGTTTGTGTGTATTACCTGTGTAGTCCAGAGGCTGGATGAATGGCTCCACCAGCGTCCGCCCGTAGAAGTGCTCAGTGAGCTGGTTGAGTGTCTGCTGGTCTCGGCTGCTGTAGACCCTCGTATCTGAACGGGACCGTCCCGCCGCAGCCCGGGCCCGGTCCTCGTTCCAGCGAGTCAAAACCTCCAACAGGAACAGCTGGAAGTAAGTGTCTCTGATGGAGCCTGCAGACAGAGGGAAACGGGAAAGATTCATTTTTATTTTTTTTGCTTTTTCAAGCTTTATTAGACAGTACAGAGTTGAAATGGGGAGACAGAGAGAGATAGAGAGGGGGGGGATGACCTGCAGTAAAGGTCCACGGGTCGGATTTGAACCCGCGACCACTGCAACGAAGGCCGGAGCCGATATGGTACACGCTCTATCCACTACACCAACTATACCTAATTTTTTGATAAACTTATTCAATTCCTTTTAAGACATTTGAAGGATCTGCGAGAACTCTGGGAAAAACAAGTGTGTGTGTGTGTGTGTTAATGAATATGCCGGTATTCCCTTCACCAGATTAAACACCCCTAAATTAATATCAGGACGTTTTCATGTAAATATAGCCCGCCAAGTCTATTTGTTCCTTGAATAAACCTGTTCCACTATAAAGTTTATGTGTTCACCGACCCTTCCAGGAGCGCCGTGATTTCTTTAAAGAAAAAACCCTAATTAGGTCCTTGTTCCCAACTCTAAACTAAAAACTCAGGCCAAGGATTTATAACGTTTTCAAGAAATTTTATTCAACCATTTTAAAAAGATTATACGTTCACAATATAGAAAGAAAACATAAAATAAAATGAAAGGAAGGAAAATAATTACCTACACTCCCATTAATGTGGTTAATATATGTAGAGAAGTATAAGAGTTAACTTATTTGTTTTATGTATTGTTCACATTGAATTTAGTTCATGAGTTCTCCAATTTTAAAGCTTGTCCACTGTCTACACAACTTTAAATATCCTTGAGTCATATAAATCTGAATTTCTTCAAATCCTTACAACAATGGTGATTTTGCGACACATATAGCCAGGAAAAGTTGGTCACAACAGCTCAAAACTTCAACTCAATGCCATTCCGCAACCTGGTTCATCAATTAATTCCTATTAGTAACACAAATGTTTCCTTACCAATCTTCTCAGAAAAAAAGAAGAATTGGTTCAGAGCTTCATCCCCTTCTCTAAAAAAAAAAAAAAAAAAAAGAACTACCCTCAATTTTTCTAAGTATTTTGCACTCAAAAAGATTCAGAGTTTTTCTTTCGAGTTTTTCTTCTAAGTCTTTCGTCCATGCTAAAAGAACAAAAAAGTGGAACAGTCAAGACTTCCCCAAAAAACCAGCAGCAGACCTTCTTGCTCAAAACCCTGGCCTTAAATAGTCTGAAGACAGAGAGTGGGTGTGTATTAGGAGGGGAGAGGGTGGGGGGAAAGATGAGGGTGTGTGTGTGTCCAGCTCAAGGACCCACTGACCCCCTTGTCTCTCTCACCCCTGACCTGTCCCAGGACAAGCCCAGGCATGCCTTTTCAGAGAGGCCTTATGAATTCACAATTATGTATATATTTCAGGATAAAAACACTTTTAGTGATTCTACCTTAATATTAAAGGTCACTTGTTACCTTGCCTGTCTTATTCAAAATATCATACTTTTTCCTTCGAAAACAAGAAATATACATTTCACATTCTCCTAAGAACAAGATATGTACAATGAAAAGTTGCAATATTATTGCCTATCTTAACAGTGTGTGTGTGAGTGAGCGCATGCGTGCGAGTGAGTGTGTGTGTGTGAGTGAGTGAGTGAGTGCATGCGTGCGTGCGAGTGTGTGTGTGTGTGTGTGTGAGGGAATTTTGGGTCTTTAGTTGTAATATTAATGGGAAAGATTAATAGGTGTGTCTGTCTCTCAGACTCTAGGTCAGCCATGGAGCCTGTTAGGAGACACTTAGGGCAGTTGTATAGATAAAGTCTCATCTCCTTAGTCTCCAGAATGTTATGGTTCCCTGTGTTCAGCTCTGAACCAAAACATTGGTCCGCTTGGTGCCCGAGCCGGGGAGGTGATAGAGATAGCGCGAGGTTAAAACACAGCTCTAAGCATGAGTTTGGCAGAATTGAAGTGCAAGTCACGAGAGTTGCAGTCCGGTTCTCCTTGGCCAAGTCTGTATTAAATATTGCTTCATAATTCATCCAAGTCTCCTGAAATATTCTTCCACCTGGGTTGACCTCCAACCTTAAAAGAACTTCCTTCACATGTGTGTGTATGGGACTGACCTGGGATGAACCTGTCTAGGTGCTGGTGGTAGAGTTTCAGTGAGGACCCTCTGGCAGAGTGGTAGAGTGGGAGCAGCACCCCTCCTTTGGTCACTTGACCCGTCCTGCTGTAGAGCGGGAGGCCAGGGGGGTCCTGAAGGAGAGACAGGTGTGAGGGAATTTTCGGTCTTTAGTTGTAATATTAATAGTAAAGATTAACAAATGGGGACACGACGGATATAAAAGCAAGAGGCAAGATCAAGGCGCAATGTTATGATGAAATAAATAAGTAAAAGTATGTCCCAAATGTACTGCATCCTAACTAGATTATTTTTATGGTCAGATGTTGTATGTAGAATAGAAAAAAGAAAGAATATGAAATTTGTAACGCAGGGTAAGAGAAGGTCAAGCTAACCAACAAAACACAAAGCCATACCAGTGTTTCCCCCAGAAAATGGCTTAGTCAAGGTGATCACTGCCCCGGGTCATGGGAGGCGCGGCGCGTCCCAATTTAAAACATAAAAATAAAGCAGCATTGAAAATTCAGAAAATAAATCTTTTTGGCCTACACTAGCATGCTGTTTGAAAATAGTTTAAATAATAAATACAATGTGTTTTCCCCTTAAACTGACTAAATACATTTCTCCAAAGCCGCAGACACAGAGCAGCTGATAGAGAAACGCTTGGAGACACATGCTATTTACCGCAAATCTCGGCCTTTCGCGCAGTTATGACCACGCATAAGTACACATCGCGCTTGCTAGTTAATTGTGCAATACTAAAAAATTAAAAAAAAAATTTAATTATTATTTTTTTTTTTATTTTTTTTTTTTTTGGGGGGGGGTGGGGGGGGTTGGTAGTCAAGGCGGCCGCCTTAGCTATAAAAAGCTGGGGGAAACACTGCACACGTAACAAGCACTTAGTATTGATAACTTACTGTGCATATGACAAAAAACAGACTTGAAACCGTACCTGGATACAGGTGATGTGTTTCTTCTGGAGGCTCCAGATGTGCTCCATGCGTTCCCGGTGCAGCAGTGGGACGACCATGAAGTCCGTGGCCGTGAGGAAATCCTGCAGCGCTTCATTCAGTTGTCGCTCCGTCTCCGCCGCCCCGCGAGTACGACGCCGACAGTGACGGGACATCAGCTTCAAGGACGGGGTGCTGGACCGGATCGCCCTGGAAACACATCAAAATCAGTGGTGTAGTGTTTAGAGCAGGGGTTCTCAAACTTTTGATAGCTGAGTGCCGATTTAGGAACCCAACATTGGACCGAGGGCCGCCGAATGGCCAGCGTCTTTGCATTTTTAAAGTTTACATGTATTGGTCTGCATCCAATAATGTGTAATTAACGCATTTTAATTAATAAATGAAGGGCTAGGTTTCATTTCAACATTGGGGGGGACACATTAAAAGCGGGGGTCTGGGGGTTGTCCCCCAGAAAAATTTGAGGTTCGAACACTTAATTTTGTGCATTTTGGTTAATTGTTATGCAGTAATTTGTGTCTTCTGTATTTATTTATGGTGGACTAGTTAAGGAAAAGACAACTAGCTCCCATTGACACACATCTAATGGAATATAAATCAGTAAGGCACTGAGGCATTCTGTATTGCATTCAAATATTTATTCTACTTTATTGTTCAAAACTTTCTGCACATTGAAAACGTATCACCTTTTGGAGTGTTTTTTTGTAGGACTCACTACTCATGATGCAGCAGCAGTGTTAACTATTATGACACTATACATTGGAAATAAACCGGGTGGGCTATCAGCAGTCAACTAGGCAGATAGTTCCATGGCTATCAGCAGCTAGCTAACGTTAGCTTGTTAGCTAAACTTTAGGCAAAAGAGTTAGAAACCAGATAATGTTAGCATCCATCCTTAGACACTTGACCTAATCTAATTCACCTTGGATATTTAAGTATTTCGACCCCTGTACTGTTTTTACTGTTACGGGGGACGCATCCCCTCCGTCTGTTTCAATTTAAAAAAAAAAAAAAAAAAAAAAAAAAATTAATAATTCATAATTCAATGCGGGCCGCCAGATATGTTTGGGCCGCACTTTGGGAACCACTGGTTTAGAGCGTCACCCCCATTAATGCTCAGTCCTCAGAAGCAGCAGACGCAGGTTCAAATCTGTCCCGGGTCGTACTTTTGTAAAAGCATAAAAATACATACAGCCCAAACTAAGGCCTGAAGAAGGTCGTTTAAAAGAGTTTTTTGCTATAGTTTTGATGCACCTTCCTCCGCTGCACCTGTCATCCACTCTGGTGTGCAGATATCTTTATGAACTATAGCTAATATAAAAAAATAACCATTTGCCTCTGTGGGCTTCACAGTCAGTACACAGCTTGTCACCCTCTGCCTTTAGACCCTAAGCTCGACTGAGGAAAAACCTTCAGGGAGAGTTTTTCACATAGTAGTAAAATCATTTACAAATTGTTTACATACAGATACTGAAATATGAGTGAACCTCCTTACGGCTGAGAAACAGTTACTTGAAATGTATATTTGGCATTCCAGATGTAAAGATTTCTCTCCACCACATGATCACTTAACTTTTTTATTTATTTATTTTTATTTTTATTTTTTTTAATGTGATCTTTTATTTTTGGTGCTGTAACTGTGGGTTAGGAAAAAAATAAAATGTGAATACCTCCTCAAGCGGTCCAAGTCCTCTGGGTCCCACTCAAAGATGCAGCTTGACAGACGCAGCATGAAGCCGGGGTAGAGGATGTGCCCCTTTGAGGTCACACCTGAATTGAATTTATTTAAGACATATCAAAACAATACAAAAACAAAATTAAAAGTATGAAAATACAATAAACAAAAATTATGTTTAAATTACTTCAGAAAAAGAAAAAAGAAAACAAATTACATATATTGATATGATATGCCTGAAAAGGAGTAGGAAGAAGTATAAACTTAGTAGGAAGAAGTATAAACCTGCCGCCAGTCGAGCCACAAACTGACAGATGTCCAGTCTGACGCTCAGATGTGTCCACTCGGGGAAGAGAGCGGCGGCAGCCCCGGGTTCCCCGTCCTGCCTGCAGCAGTCCCGGGCCACATAAAGGACCTGTGGAGCCTCTCTACCCGCCTGCTGGTAGCGGCGCTGCAATCCCCGGGCCATGTCCCGCAGCCCGACACCTTCCCATGAGGTCAGCACGGAGATGAGCACCTGTCCCGTCTCGTTCCCCACACTGATCAGGGACTGGGCCGTGCCTGCTGTGAAACCGCCAAGTTTCTTACTGAGCTGCACAGGACAGGGGAGTTAGACATCAGTAAGGGGGAAGATGTGAGATAGCGAAGTGTAAAAAAAAAAAGAAGAAAAAGTGGGGGTCAAGTTTTAAAACCTTCTCACCTTCCTGGATGAGTCGAGCTTCAGGATGGATCCGAAGGTGGAGGTGACCTTTGACCCTAGCTCCAGCGTGCGGCCCTCCAGCTCCATGCAGTAGGTGGAGAGCAGCCAGGTGCTAGTAGGGACGGGCTCCATGTGGGGAGGGGGAGGAGGTGGGGTGGGCTCCATGTGGGGAGGTGGAGGGGGAGGGGCGGGCTGGTCCTCAAACCCCCGGCAGGTCTGCAGGTAGCGGCTGCAGCGTCTCATCCACTCCGCTGTGTGATGCTCCACCAGGAAGGAGCGCAGCCGGCTGAAGCTGCTGCCCATAACACGACTCCTCATCAGGGACAAAAGCTTCTTGTCCACAGCCAGCCTGCAGCACAGACAGAGGGACACAGGTACACAACACAGACACAGGAACACAGGTAAACAGCACAGACACAGCAACACAGGTAAACAACACAGACACAGTGACACAGGTAAGCAACACCAGATTTATCACTATGACATCACTGGGCTGTAGTGCATCATGTTTACAGGCATGCAAACTCATAAGCCATGAAAAAGGTGAGATGCCTGAAAACAAACCCCTGTAGGGGGGTCTGTGGGCATCCCTCCCCCAGGAGATTTTTTTTGTGATTTGAACATGTAAGAGAAGCAATTTGGTGTATTCTGGTGAAGAGAATGAAGGAGAAAGAAAACTTTTTTTTAATCAGATGAATAGTAAAATGAGCAAAACAAGTTAGTCAGCCAACCTTCTTGACTTTTCCCATACAAAGTGTGTAGGTATTTACCAAGGAAAACGGTTAAAAATGCTGGCAAAAACCAGCATTAAATAGTTTACCTGTATGACATCACTGCAGGGAAGAGCTGCTGGTGGGTCAACTGCAGCTGCTGCATGATGCTCTCGTCCCAGCCAGAAACCTTCTTCCTGCAGCGGCTGGGGGAACACAAGCATTTAAGGACCAGTGTTTATAATCTATGTTGTTTTCTGATTTACACTAACAAACACCGATTCATAATAATAATACAAATAATAACGGCTTGGTTTTATAAAGCGCCTTTCAAGAAACTCAAGGACACTTTACAAAAGTGTAAAAGTGTGGTTGCCCCCCCGAAAGGTAGCTTCCTCCACGCCTCAGGTCTCAATGCCATGTCTCTTTAGTGATAGCTAGTGTATGTGAGTTTGTATGTCTGCGGGTGTGTTTATGAGTGTGTATGGATTTGTGTATGTATGTGGGGGTGGGAGGGTTGGGTTCTTTTAATTTTCTTCTCTTGATTTCATTTGCTGTTTTCTTTTTCTCTGTTGTTGTTTTTAATAATCTCTGTAAGGCACTTTGAGCTACTTTAGTATGAAAAGCGCAATATAAATAAAAATGTATTGAAAAAAATGTATTGAAAAGTACAGGGGGAGGAAAATAAAGTAACAAGCAGGGAATGAGAAAAAAACGAAACCAAATACAATTAAACACTGGCCGCTAAATGGTAGGGGACAAAATTATTATTATTATTTTTTTTTAAGATTTTCTTTTGGCATTTTTATGCTTTATTGATAGTGTAGAGACAGAGTTTAAATGGGGCAGAGAGGGGAGTGACATGCAGAGAACGACCGCGGGCTGGAATCGGGTCCACTGCTGGCCAAGGCCCATGGGGGCGGAGGGGGGGGGGACGCCCTACCAACTGAGCTAAAGGCGCCCCCACAAAATTAGTTTTTGATTAGTTTTTATTCTGATTCTAGTCATCATTACCTGCACTCCAGGTACTCCGTGGCCATGTAGTACCAGCCATCAAGGTCAAGGACTTTGCGGACGGTCTTATAAAGGCCGCAGCCCGTCAGCTTGTGTCCACAGACGGGACACTTGAGGCGGTACTGCCACATGCGGTAGGGGGCCCAGAGGAAGAAGGGGCGCAGGAAGAAGGCATCGGGAGCGGAGGGGCGCTGGCTGTACAGGGGAAACTCAGAAAATTAGAATATGGTGCAAAACGTTCATTTATTTCAGTAATTCAATTTAAAAAGGTGAAAATAATACATTATATAGACTCATTACATGCAAAGTGAGATATGTCAAGCCTATATTTGTTATAATTAAGTACGGGCCCTCAATGTATTGAGGGCCCGTAATTATTACTCTCCACCATACTTAATCTTACTTCTTATTCTCCCCCACATTTTCTAGCTCTATCTACTCCCACACCGTTGCACGTAGAAACGCAAAAATTTCACACAACGTGCGTCCCCACCCCACGGGGTGTGCTATTATACGGTTTTTGAATTTCCGCTAGGGGACGCTGTTATGAAGTCCCGACTGAAATAACTTTGAGAGGCCACGCCCCGCACACCGTAACTCCGATTGACTTGAAATTTCTCACACAGGTGTATGTTAGGGTGCTCTACAAAAAAGCCTCTTGGACCATAAAAGTCAACCAGGAAATATTTTCCGTTAATTAGCATAAACTGAAAAATAGGGTTTTAACTACAACTTTCTGAAATTTTACTGTATCAACACCAAATTTCTCATGAAGCCCCGGGGCAATACAATAAAAATACCCATAAAAGATCAGTAGGACAACTTGAAAAACATGGCCGCCATTGACCAAAAAGTTTACGCAGGGGCGGGGCCTATCAACAAATTGGCCATAACTCCTCAACCATAGGTCCTATCATCATCAAACTTGCTGGGTATGTGCAGAGGTCATGTGGTAGCATGTCCCTCGAAGCTTATCGAGATTAACCCATAGGGGGCGCCACAAATGCCCCCTGACTCTGATTGACTTGAAATTTCTTACACTTGTACAGCTCATGGTGCACTACAATCTAGCCTCTCGGACAATAGGGGTCAGCCATGATTATTTTTTTTGCCGTTATTGCCCAAAACGTTTACGCAGGGGCGGGGCTTATTAACAAATTGGCCATAACTCCTCAACCATAGGTCCTATCATCATCAAACTTGCTGGGTATGTGCAGAGGTCATGTGGTAGCATGTCCCTCGAAGCTTATGGAGATAAACCCATAGGGGGCGCCACAAATGTCACCTGACTCTAATTGACTTGAAATTGATTACACTTGTACAGCTCATGGTGCTCTACAATATATATAGCCTCTCGGACAGTTTTTTTTAATTTCCGCTAGGGGGCGCTGTTATTAAGCCCCGACTGCAGAAAGTTTGAGAGGCCACGCCCCGCACACCGGAGGTTCTTAGAAGCTTTCGGGCCCGGTGTGAGTACCAGATATGCTCGGCTGCCAGATAAGCTCGGGTTGCACAATGATGACGCACTTCCAGTAAATTATATTCAAATAAACTTAAAAAAAAACAGTTTTCTCTACCTTTTCCTGAAGCGAAAATGTATTTACTGTATTAAAACCAACATTAAGCTTACAAGTTTGGCATTCGCCTTTTATCAAATAAAACAGAGAAAAAAGTTTCATGTTCGGGCTGTATTGAACGCTCTCGCGAGATCTTTTGTAACGCCGCGTGATCTTGGGGACAATAATTACATATTCCACAATCCCTTTGCTATTACGAACGATAGCTTATCTATTTTTTCCGAAAACTACACGTACTTTCTTTCTACATGTATCTTTATTGTAATGTTTATATTGTGAATGATAATATTATAATAGATTGCAGTTTGCAATAGATTCGTATGAAAGAAGTGGATCTCGCGTAGTACAGGAAGTGCGTCATCATTGTGCAACCCGAGCTTATCTGGCAGCCGAGCATATCTGGTACTCACACCGGCCCACGGGCGGGGCGCCGCCGACGCGGGGATTGGCGGCCTGCGCAGGGCGGCCCGTACTTTCAAAATCTCCGCGGGATTTTCTAGTTTTGATTATTATGGCTTGGAGCTTATGAAAACCCCAAATTCAAAATCTCAGAAAGTTTTAAAATTACATAAAATCAATAAAAAGGGGATTTTAAATACAGAAATGTCGGCCCTCTACAAAAATAGAATCATGCATATGTAGGCTACTCAGTACTTGGTTTGGGCCCCTTTTGCATGAATTCTTGCCTCAATTCCAATACATTTCCCATGATATTCTTATTATACGAGTTTCACCTGTACACCAGGGGAGGGGTGGGCGGATGGTGCCACAGCTGTAGCTCACCAGAGAGGACCGGCCGCCCCGTCCCGTCCTGGACAAACAGAGCTCTGCTGACCCACTGCTGCTGCACCGGAGGCAGGCTGCTCCTCCAGGCTGCAGGCAGGACGGGCTGCAACAAAAACTAAAAAAAACTCTTTCATTCCCACTGCAATATGCACCAAATAACCAACACCCCTATTTACTGCAGCCTTGCTATACACACGTGCTTTTCCTGTTATTGTACTGTTTGTGTGATTTTATGCGAGTATTATGTTTGTTGTTATTTATGATGCAGGAGGGGCTGCAGAGAATCAGAATCAACTTTATTTATCATTGCACATGTTACAGAACAACAACATTTCTTTTTAGTTCACACCCCGCCCAGGAAACATAGAAAGACAGTGACAATAACATGGGGGGACAGGATAGGGTGTAACAGTAGAGTCGTCTAGGCCAGGCCGCGCACCTAGTTATCATAGATGGAAAAGGAAAACAATGGGGTAAAAAAAGGCTAAGTGCTTTTACTGTTATTGTACTGTTTGTGTGATTTTATGTGAGAATGTTGTGGGGCACAAACTGTCACTGTCGTTTTTTTTTATTGAATTAAACCAGGGTTTACTGAGCTGCAGATTCAAACTACACTCTGCTACCAAACCTTCAGAATTAACAACACAGGGTTCATACAGCTCATAACAGTAACATTCAAGCACTTTAAAGAAAAAAGTTAAACTTTTTTCAAGGATCCCGAAGCTTTACATTTAAATGGAAATAAAAACATGCTTAGGATTTCTATCCGTCATTTACAGTATGTAGATTGAAGATTTTTTCCCCATAAAAATAGTAGTAAAACACAAGATTTAAAATCAAGCATTTGCCAAACTTTCCAGTCTCTGTTCAAACTCTGACAACAACCCACCTGAGCTGCAGGGGGAGGGTGGGGAGGGGCCGGAGGGGCCGGAGGGGGAGACAGTCTGGCCACAGGAGCAGCAAGCGGGGGAGGGGACGCTGGAACCACACAGGATCAGACTCATTATTTTAGAAGGTTTTTTCTGCATAGAGACACCCTGCGTTCCAATTCCCATACTTCCCTACTATTTAGTATGCCAAAAAAAGATTTAGGATGTCCCAATACATAAACATCAATTGTAGTATGCTGAAAATACATAAATGCCCAACTAACTCCAATAGCATTTTGGAGTATTCGTCTTTATTCTTGACTTCTCAACATAATGAAAAAAAATCTTCCTCGTCTGATTTTTTTTTCTCTCCCGTGGCCCTTAAACTCTTCTGTACTTTAGTATGTAGTGTAGTAAAAAGAAAGAGTATGCAATTTGAAACGCAGGGACAGTGTTGGTGCCCCCACACCCACCAAAAAGAGGTTTTGGTCAGATCCAAAGGAAAATCAACAGCGCTAAAAAGATTTTAAAAATGTAGAATAAAAAGTAGCTATTTAAACCTTGTCCAAATGTGTTTCTAATTCAGACAACTTGACCCCACCCCCTTTTTTGGATCAATTATACATAAATTACATTACTTAACAGGTTTCTTATCAGTATGAACACTTTTCTTCATATTATGATTTATTTAACAGTCACTGAACATCTATGGTAAGGCAGCTCAGGCCAAGGTGTAATCTATGCAACCATAAAACATAGTTAGGATGATCTTTGCACCAAGAACAACTTGCAAGAAGCAGCTTTCAGTTTCTATGCTCCACATATCTGGAACTAACTCCCAGAAAACTTGAGGTCTGCTGCAACTCTCAGCTCTTTTCAATCAAGTCTGAAGACTTTTCTGTTTACATTTTAATCTGCAATTGTATTGTATTTAAATGTTCTATTTTTATTCATTAACTTTTAAATGTTTTATTTCTATTAATTCGCTTTTCTAATGTGTATTATGTATTTTAATCTTGCCTCTGTAAAGCACTTTGAGTGGCCTTGTGTCTGAATTGTGCTATCTAAATAAACTTGCCTTGCCTATAAACCAGTAAAACAAATGTCTTCATTTGACATCCTTCCAACACATTGATGTTAGATAACTAGCAACCTGTCCCCTCACCTAGTTTCCTTCAATATTTATCTAATTTACCTCAACTTTGACACTCCACATTTTTTTTTTCATGTATCTTATATGTAATTTTGTATTGTATCTTGTAAAGCACTTTGGTCAATTGATGTGCCATAGAAATCACTTTATTTTTTTATTTGATTTATCATCTGCCACATCAGTCAGCCTAACAGCGGGGCACAAACTTGAACGAAGGGGAAACACTGGAATGATGGCGAAGACGGGTGGAAACCTACTGGACACGGCGGCCGACCTTCTCTTCCTTTTCGGGGGATGAGCAGGTGGTGACGGGCTCCTCTCACGGCCGGTCGGGTCCATGTCTACATGAAGAGCAGAACAAACAGCTCACAGCAGCAGAGAAATGTCTCACAGTTACACACTGACAGAGAAAAAAGCGTAGGGAGATACTTTTTTTTAAGAAATTAAAATCCTCAAATGGTTCAGAGTTGGTTTTACTGTGCGAAGTGAATATATAGGCTACAACAATTATAATTTGCAGTTGGTAAGGCTCGAAACGTCAAAGCACTCGTCACTGCGTCGTAAACAGACGGACTACTACAATACCAAAAGTGCTCTCGACCCTGAAGCAATAACAGTTTTCCGTTGGAAATGAACAACTCTTAACAAAAACAATTCCAAATAATTATCAACTGTTAAATTCAGTAGCTGAACGTGGGGCTTTAAAACACCGCAAATACCATAAAATGTCAACTACTGTAGCAAAGTAATTTAGCTAACCCTTTTACCGTAGCGCTATCAGTTAACTCAACAACATGTGAAATAAAACGCAGAGAAAATGAACCAATCAGCGGTCGAGTTTATGAGTAGGCCTAAAAAACCAAGGAAAGCTAGGAGGCGCTAGGCTAGGCCCTAATTTAGACACCATAAACACCATAAACACCATAACACGCGGCTACTAACTATGACACTTTTTTCCCAAAGTTAAGTAAGCTTACACTCATTATTACAGCCTTACATTCAAATATGCAACTTTATCTTATATGATAATATATCAAAACTATGTTATGACGTGTTTACACCGTGTAACAGCTTCAACGGCTGGTTCACCAACCACCAACCTCCGTTAACTCCGAGAAAATGTATCGGAAAAAGTAGCTGCTTTTATCGAAAAAATAATGAAAATAGGCATCTTACCTTGGAGGGGGAAAAGTTACACCACAAAAATAAACCAGAGTTCAACTCGATAGAGGCAAACTACCGGACCAGCGAGTCGACATGACAGTCAAAGTACGGAGATTTCTCTGCAGTTCGGACTTGACAAGGAGATTAAATAAAATGCGGAGGGAAACGAACCAATCAGCCTTCGAGTTTGAGTGAGACGGGCCAATCAGAATCCAGGAAAGTTTGGAGGCGGGACTACGGCTGGACGGTGAAGCTCAGTCACGTGATTCAAACTGATCAGTTTTGTAAGCTAATAAAATGCTATGCTAAATAGCCTGAATTTAGTGGCCTTTCCAAAACCTTTTTTTTTTAAATATTTATTCACCCAAGAAAAACTTTGTAGCACATATGAAGTACGCTATTACGTAATTAGCCTACTATGACTTATGCTATGCCTCCAAAATGTAAACACACATAGACCTGTGACTCGTCGCAGAAAGTTATTTACCGGAATAAACAGATGACAAAGAACACAGCTAAGAATGCACTTCATAAATTCCATATCTGTATTAAGTCAATTACTTTATGACCCAACTTTTGCAAAGAAACATAGGCTACTGTTGGCCTGCACGTAGCCTAGATATTATGTTTCATAAGCTCAACAAAATAAGTTGTTTGCCATGTTAACTTCGATAGATAGACAGATAGATAGATAGGCTAGATAGATAGATAGATAGGCTAGATAGATAGATAGATAGATAGATAGATAGATAGATAGATAGATAGATAGATAGATAGATAGATAGATAGATAGATAGATAGATTTCCTCTGTTAGGATGGAACAGCTTCACTTTAAAACATTGAATTCACAAGACAGTTTACGTAAGGTGTGGAAACTATTGTTGACATTGTTGGAAGATAAGATACTCAACTGCTTGATTCATGTGCTCTGCTACAGGTTGTATTTGTACTTTATTGTATTCTGTAGGCCTATAGACTGCTTTAGGCTACCTGTACTGATGTTAACAATCAGTACAGGTAGCCTAAGGGCAATCCACCTTCAATGTATGTATGCCACCTTCAATGTATGCTCTTTTTTTGTTGTTTGTGTATGTGCTTGGTTTTATTGTAAAAAAGCTTAAAATAAAATAAACAAAATAAAAAATATATAAACCAGCCTATGATATGTTCAAGTTAAAGCTCAGTGTGGGTTTGAAATACGGGAAAGACACTGCAGGTGAAAAGGGAAACATTTTTAAATTAAAGATATCATCATTAAATATTTTGATTTTTAATTTTTTTAAGGAAAGGGGTAGGATTAAATAAGTGTATACTTCTTCCTGCTCCTTTTCAGGCATATTTATTGTATTTCCATGCTTTTCATTTTGTTTTGTATGTGGATGTCTGAAATAAAACTAAATCAAATCAAAATGACACTTTGCCATTCTTCATCACTTGATTTAAAACATTACATTTTGGATTTACAATTTGTTCAGAAATTATATGAATAAATATGCAAATCTATAAACACATTTTCATTTAAGTAAATAAATTAAAATAATTGTTAACATTGGCAACAGTATCCCCTATTTATGTAATGGCACTTCTTACATTGCTTTTAAGTGGACAGTTTGAGTCAATGGGAAATTAATAAATTACATCTTTACAGCCTATGTATTATTCAGATTATTTCCCATGTTGATGTTGCACTTTGAATAAATGTTATCAAGTACATTTAGTCAAATGCTGTTTGTTATAGACTTTGGAGTTACTTTTTGGTAAATCCAATATTCGTTAGGTATTTTAATTGAATGCTAAATGTGGTGTATGAGAATTGTATGTGACTGTAGCCTATGTGTTGGTTTTGCTTATTTCTACAACGAATATATAATATACAACGAATAATGAAAAACCAGCTATGTCCACATATAGTGAGACGTAAACTGCATATCAATAATTCAAGCTGTGGACAAGCTGAAAATAAAGTTTTAATGGCAACTCATTCACCAGAACTATCATTATTTTTAATCTTTTTTTCAAATCAGTTTTAATTATTGATCGAGCAGATGATTAAAACTGTCCCCTGGAAGCATGACATCTCAATTAAATGCAGAGATAAGGAGGTGTGTAGTCATGGAGAAGAAAACTCACAGTAAATAAGATTAGATAATATATTTCTTTATTCGTCCCACAGCGGGGAATGTAGGCTACGTTAAAAGCGACAGTGCAGCAGATTAAAAGGCAAAATCAAATGAGTAAACAAGTGTATGGTTGAAAAAATGTAAACGTAATCCAATTAAAAGTTAATAGTAAATACTGTTTTATTGTTTAATAGTGTGAGATAGATATGTAGTATTTTATATTGTTTGTGTAAGACCTGCTGATTTTGAAGGAAAAAGTTAAAACCACAGAAGATGAACAACAATTTGAAATAAAATGACACCTCTTACGGAAATTACAGACATATATTCAAAACAAGGATAATAATAGTGAATTTTATGTGAAAGTCATGTTTGCAAGTAATCAGAGATGTTTGGTTTCTCAGTTAAGAACAGGGATCCTTCCTCAGACTGTATCATTTAGGAAAAGTAGAGAATTAATCAAATTTTCTTGAACATTTCCCCCTTTATGATGAGCTGAGAATACATTTGAATAATGAAATGTTGGCTCAAAAAAATTAAATAAAATAAAATAAAATATTTTGGAGCACTGATAATGACAGGATCGAATGGGTGCTTACTTCCTGTGTTTAAAAGCCAGACAGAAACCTCAGGATGTCTAGTAAGTCTTTTTCAGCTGGGCATATTGTTTATACATGACACAATAATACAATTAAATCAATCAGTCCATCGTGAGAGGCCAAACCAGAGCTTCAGTCAGAGAATCAGATAAGTTTCCTCTGTCAGACACACTTCATAAGCACAGGTCTAAAATAATTAAACCAACTAATACAAAATATATAAAAACATAATTACTGAAGTAGTGTTATAGTATTTCCCCACTATCGTGACATGACATCAGTTCTTCCAGCAGGTGGTGCAAACACACAGTAGATCATTTACCCTTTCTATTAGGTAAACAGAGACTGTATATTCACCTACATTGGATATTTAAATCACAAGTGAAATAGTCAAGTTCATATGAAGAACATAGTCAAATCATTATAGGTTTTTGAATGGATTTTCTCATTTTACATTTTCTTTGCACAAGCGATGCAGTATTAGGATGAGTTGAACCAGGAACCTGGCTGTTGCAGTCCGCCACAGCTTCTTTGTGAGAATCATCTGGTGCCTTCACCTGAGAGAAACACAGGACGTTATTTAAAGTGCGGACAGTAGGGACGAAGAGTCAAGAAGCAATACATAATTTAAATGGTAACTGATAAACCTTTGCAGTTTGAGTATGTCTAAAATAAAGTGTGTGAAAAGTTCTGTATGGATCAAAGTTCTGCTAATTATTAAACTCAGACTGACAGAAGATTATTGATGAAGGTGAAGAATAGAAGCAAACGTGTGTGTATGTGCAAAGTGTTAATGAATGCAGTTCAATTTTAATGGTATTAAAAAATGACCTCAGATGGAATCTTCATTACATATCAGGGCGTTCGATAGATGAACTACTAGTAGAACAAGCAGAGACAAGAGAGAAAGACCAACATGGAGGAAATTAGATTATAAGACATTCAGCAACTGCTGGATACAAAGGAACTTTAACATGAATTATTGTTATTTAATTGTTATGGGATAAAAGGAATAATATCAGAGATCCTTTGCAGTTATTTTGATCTTACAGAGAAATATGTTGATGTGACAGATTTAGGGCCAATTCCACTAATGGCGAATAGGAACATGAACTGTGTACTGTTAAAAACAATCCAGAAAATAAAAATAAAAAATAATTAGAATGAAAACAACTAATAAAAACAACTATTAAACCAACAACAAAATAAACAGACTACGCTCTTAAATAAAATGCTATAAAAAGATGAATAAATAAATAGTTTAATCAAAAGCCCGACTATAAAGGTTGGTTTTGAGGTGCTCTGCAGCCCTGAGGAAAGTAGAACATAGTAAAATTATATTATAATCGTATTATAAGCCTATGTTTTTATCACATTTTGCTCATGAGTTTTTTATATTCTTAGTTAGTTGTATGTAGTGAGTGTGACGGTAGCCAAACAGTAAATGGTGAACACACACAAAAGTTGAATTATCCTCCGGGAATAGTCTAGCATTTGTGTGAAGGAACATTAATATTAATAAACAAAATGAATACATTGAAGGAAGTGCTCCATGGTGTTTTGTGCCCCCAGCGGAGCCTTCCAGGCAGCGCTGCCCGGTAAGTTCCGTTAGGGGCAAAACACCAAATTCAGAAGGAAGTCGCCTCGAATAAAAGCACGGAGATGAAGTCCCGGCTGCAACAACTGAAAACAATTGTTATGATGCAAATGCTAGTATGCTGCTGTAGTATGGACTTAATGAACAGCAGGTGTTAACATACAAACTAAAATGATAAAGAAACATGATAATGACTTACAGCCAGTCTCTTATTATTCCGAGTATACCCATCCTGTTCTCACTGGGGGGGGTTCTGTTCTGTAAAAAAAAGCGATAGTAGAACTAGCGATAGTAGACTTACGCCGCTAATGGCAAAGTCCAAGAAGTTACTTCCACAACTGGAAAAAGGAGAAATAAACAAACAGACCAGATTTTATCCACCGCCCTTAAATTTTATTTTTTTTTGTCTTTTTTGCAAACACCAGAAGGATAATACAGAGTTAACACACATCTCCTATCTCAGAATCATGGAGGCCACAGGTTGGTATCAGCCGACATTCCAACACTGCAGCAAGGCAAGGCAAGGCAAGACAAGGCAATTTTATTTATAGAGCACATTTCAGGCACAGGGTGCTTCACAGGGTTAAAATCAAATAAAGAATACAAATACAAAAAAAGGAACAAATTTAAAACGTGGATTAAAATACAACATTTAAATAAAAGAATTAAAACATTTTACAAAAAAAAAAATAAATAAAAAAATTACAGGTTAAAAGGGAAACAAGAACGTTTTGAGACCCGATTTAAAAGAGCTGAGAGTCTCAGCGGACCTCAGACTCTCTGGCAGTCCGTTCCAGACATTGGGCGCATAAACGCTGAATGCC